>JADRCD010080470.1:0-12283 GCA_019843815.1 Montemys delectorum | reverse complement strand
TTATTTAGTTTACAATTCATTTGATGAATGTTACTTTTTCAGTTGAGAAGATTGAGTCTCCTGATGATATTTGAATATGGAATTTTTCATACATCTTTTAGACCATGTTGATTGATAGTGTCATTCAAGTGTACTGTAGTGTAAGTAATTCTCTTTCCACTTGGTTTACAGAGAAATCATAATTGACATCTCTAACTTAATGGTTGCCTTTTCTTTCAGCTTTTATTGTTTGCACTTTCTACTTCAAGCTCTAATTCTGGATAAGTCTACACTCAGATTATGCCTTCTAGAACAACTGAGTTCATTATTATTATATGACATTTCTAGCTCAGGTGTCATGCAAGTATGTGTATGTGTACAAATGTGTATATATTTGTGTGCATATGCATGAGTGTGTGTGTGCATGGGAAGATATGAGTATGTATGTGTATGTTTATGTTTGTGTGCATGTGCATGTGCGTGTGTGTGTGTATGTGTGTGTGTGTGTGCATAAGAGAGGGCAGGGAGAATACTTTGAACCCAGGGCCTTTAAGCATACTAGGGAAGTGCTCTCCCAATGAGTAGTATCTCTACCTAAACTATCTTTCTTCTTCATTAATGTGAGTATGCTACTCTTTATATTTTTGAATTTTATCCTACCTCTGTATTCATATTTAAAATAAGATTTTTTTTAACAAACATAAATAGGTGGGTTTTGTTTTGGTTGGTCTACCTTCCAGTTTCTGTATTTTAGTTGTAAGTTTTGGCCATGTCTACAAAGAGGTGCAATTGCCATATTTGAATAAACATCACCAACTTACCTTTGCATGTGCTTGTTTTCCTCATTAGTTTTGTAACTTCTCTCAGGTTAGATATCTATTTTTGGTAAGTTTGTATAATCTCTACTACTCTTCACATCTCACTTGTGCTAGTAAGCTTTGCATTATTGCAATAAGACAACTAAAGCATCTAACATCATAGAGAAAACCCTTATTCTGGGCACAATTTGAGAGACTTAAAATTCAAGATGTAAAGAGGTGAAAGAGTTGAGGGAAGTGCGACTTTGGTTTCTGGTGATGACCACAAATAGAGACACATCATGATAGAGAAATCTGTGTGATAATCATGCATCACCACAGGAAGTCAGAAGTCATAGGTTGACCATGGTCTGTGCACATGTGCACATGCATGTATATGCATATGTACATGTGTGTGACCATTTTTTTATCTTTCTAGCAGTCCTTGAGTTGTTTGTATGTGTATGTTTATAGCATTTGCTATTTTAGAAAATTATCAGTCCTTATCTCTCTAAGTACTCCAAGGATCCATTATTATTTCTTTTTCTTTCTGAGGGAAATCACACATGCATGTGTGTGATTTACATACAGGTTAGACCCTTGGGCATTATTATTCAGTATTGTGATGCTTTGTTTGTTTTTATTTTCATTACTTTTTCCAACTATATTTCAGTTAAGTAATTAAAATTGGCCTATTTATGAGTTGTTCTAGCCCTTAAGTTGAGAGCTTACTGAGAATTATTTAATGCCATGCTTTATTCCCATTGCTGTATTTTAATTTCTCCCTTCCATTTGACATTTTCTTACAGTTTCCATCTCTTTGCTAAGATTCCCAAGATATTTATGCATGTGTTTTACTTTTTCCACAGGATCACTTAATATCCTAATTATAATAATCTTAGCTCCTCTGCCTTATGGTTACCATAATTACCCAGAGTCTGTTTACCAATGGCCCTTTTGCTTTTTTGGAAATTGGTGCATTTATTTTTCTATTGAGGATTCAGAGATAAGCTACATAGCAAAAAGACACAGAGGGAAAGGCCCTTTATGTACAAACATTCCCTACTCAGTTATTGGTGAAAATATTTAAATCTTCTTTGCCTAAGGCATACTTTGTAAAGTATGTTATCCAAGTATTAATATATATTCTTAGTTTATAGTGGGAATACATGTTGAATAGTTCATATGTAGTTACAAATGTTCTTTATGTGCAAGGAACCAGAGACCTCACTCCATAACCCATTACATTTTTATCTAAATGTTTTCCTCCTCTAAAACACAGGACTCACAGGACTTGTATGCTTCTTCTACAAGACATAACTTCATATATATATATGTACATACATATATATAAATATGTACACACACATATATACACACACATATATAAAATCTCTCTAAAGTGGACAGAAATTAAGCTCTTTTAATAAGACATAACTTCATATATATATATATATATATATATATATATATGTACACACACACACATATATATATGTACACACACATATACACACACACATATATAAAATCTCTCTAAAGTGGACAGAAATTAAGCTCTTTTAAAAAATAACTTTTCCTTGTATTTATGAAGGTTCTATATTCTTTCAAACATTTAAGCATACAATGAAAACTTGAATATGGGAAGGATTCCCAGGTGGAACAGTCTCTGGATTGTCCTTCCTTCTGTCTCTGCTCCATAGTTTGTCTTTGAAAATTCTTCCATGGGTATTTTGTTCCCCCTTTTAAGAAGGTACGAAGTATCCACACTTTGGTCTTCCTTCTTCTTGAGTTTCTTGTGGTTTGTGGATTGTACTTTGTATATTCCGATCTTCTAGGCTAATATCCAATTATGAGAGAATGCATACCATGTGTGTTCTTTTGTGATTGAGTTACCTCATTCTGGATGATATTCTCCAGGTCCATCCATTTCCCCAAGAACTTCATAAATTCATTGTTTTTAATAGCTGCGTAGTACTCCATTGTGTAGAGGTACCACATTTTCTGTATCCATTCCTCTGTTGAGGGACATTTGGGTTGTTTCCAGTTTCTGGATATTATAAATAAGGCTGCTAAGAACATAATGGAGCATGTGTCCTTATTACATGTTGGAGCATCTTCTGGATATATGCCCAGGAGTGGTATAGCTGGGACCTCGGGTAGTACTATGTCCAATTTCTGGAGGAACCGCTCCACCTGGGAATCTTTTCCATATTCAATCATCAAATCTAGACACTATTGTGGATATCAGCAAGTGCTGGCTGACAGGAGCCTGATATAGCTGTCTCCGGAGAGGCTCTGACAGTACCCAACTAATACAGAAGTAGAGGCTCACAGCCATCCATTGGACTGAGTATAGGGTCCCCAATGAAGGAGCTAAAGAAAGGACCCAAGGAGTTGAACAGTTTGCAGCCCCTTAGCACGAAAAACAATATGAACTATTACCCTCAGAGCTCCCAGGGACTAAAACTCCAGCCAAAGGGTACACATGGGGGAGGGGGACTCATGGCTCCAGCAGCATGTGAATAGCAGAGGATGGCCAAGTTGGTCATCAGTGGGAGGAGAGACCCTTGGCCCTGTGAAGGTTCTATGCCCCAGTGTAGGGGAATGCCAGGGCCAGGAAGTGGGAGAGGGTGGCATGGTGAGCAGGGGGAGGGGGAGGGAACAGGGGATTGTTTTAGTTTTAGTTTTTTTTTTTTTAATTTTATTTTTTTTCTTATTTTATTTTATTTTTCTTATTTCTTTTGGAAGGGAACCTGGGAAAGGAGATAGTGTAAATAAAGAAAACATCTAATAATAAAATAAAATAAAATAATAAAAAAACCCCTCAAGTCCACATCTTTTAAAGATGATGTAATTATCTGTTTCTGTACATATACTAATCAAGTCAATCTCAAAATCAATGAGATTCTTAGCTGTATAAAGTGAATTCAATATTAATGTTTCCAGAAGTTGTACTACATATAAAGTAATTAAAATAACTACAAGAAAGGGTTAGAGTCCATTTGTATTCTTAAAGAATTTTTAGTCCTTTATGAAAGGACAGAACTAAAAGAGAAAAATACCAGTATCCACTGCCCAACTCTCTTTGCTATCACCTGCTATCATGGTCACTTTCCAAATTTCAAGCACCAATGTGCAGGAAGCTTCTTTTAACAACCCCCCACAAAGTTAACTTGCTTTAGAATAACTTAAACAGTAGATCAGTAAAATTTAGAAGTAAACACAGCTTAAAATGGCTTTGTAGGCTGGCTACTTTACTCTGGTTAACTTTCAAAGTGCTGGAAGGTACTATGCAAAATGCTGTGGTAGCAAAGGCATCAATGGTCTAAACGAATTGCAAACCCTCCAAACTATAAACCCAACCTTCTTTGAGACGATATGTGCCTATGTGCGGATTAGCAGCACTACTATTTTGAGGTAACCCACCTACACTCTGGTTGAATTTGTGGGCTGCTTCATAGAAAGACACTCGCGTGCTTGGTATCAGCAACCCCATTTTGTGAGAACATTTGTGCTACCGTCTCCAGAGCTGAGGAA
This sequence comes from Montemys delectorum, assembly GCA_019843815.1. Classification (NCBI taxonomy): domain Eukaryota; kingdom Metazoa; phylum Chordata; class Mammalia; order Rodentia; family Muridae; genus Montemys; species Montemys delectorum. Next base: position 7,967 of record JADRCD010080470.1, on the reverse strand, counting down.
GTATTTCAGAAATGGAGGCAAAAAGTAGGTCAGATCCAGAAGACAGGAAGAAAACTTGTGAAATACAACGCTCAAGTCATGACACAACCATTGCAATCATGAACTTATAATGTTTATGGTGACTTGTTTAAGAATGACCCTGGCAACACTATTTATAGAAAGGAAACCCAGCTCTTCTTGTCTACCTACGAATTAATTATAGATTCTGTAAGTGTGAGAGAGAGCCATTGTCTTTAGCAATGTACCTACTCACCTCTGAAGAATAGCTCTAAACTTGTAGTCTTACAGACAGCCCTGGTTAAACTCAATGGTTCATGAAATCAAGCAAATAAACATTAATATGGGAAAATGGCTTCTAGAAAAGAGAGAGATTAGATAATGCTGGGATGGAAATAAGAAATTTGGGGATGAGAGTAATAAATAAATACTATATACATGTAAGATATGTCAAATGTCAAACTTGAATAATAAAAATTATTCTGATTATTCTTTGATAAATATTGGAATATATTTTCAGCAGTTAAATTCTGCTCCTCCCTAATCATACTGACCAGGAGATACTATTAAAGATGGAGTAACAAGTACACAGGAAGAGGGCAAAGCCTGGAAATACAATAGCCCGAGAGTACTTACCATTATGACTCACTGGACGATACAGGGCTCTAATATTCTTTACAAATGCAGCCTTAATGCTATGTTACAGTATAATATGAACTAAGAGTAAACTTGGATCTTAAGGCAGGAACAGAAGAGAATAGCACCAAGCAGATGTTCAGATAAGTGGTTGAGGCCCCATGGCAGTCTTGCTTAATGGCACTCTGTCATTGCTTTCAGTAAAATCAAGATAGAAAGCACAGCCAGACTGACAAATATGTTTGTTCAAGACCTCCTTCATTATAATTGTATTAATATCTTTGGGCTCAAAGCCAGACAGAAACATCTGGGATGGATTATGTTTTTGAAGAGATAAACATGCAGATGTTCCAAAATTATTTTGAAGAAAACTTATCTTTAAAATGTTGTGATGACCAAAAAGAATTAAATGACAAATATGTAGTGGGAAATGATATAGAAGTGCTGTGAAAAAGGGATTTTTAAATATTTAAATGCAATAAAGGTAATTTTCATGATTATTAATTAATACATATAGAATTGTAAAAAATTGAAAGTATATCTCCCAAATTCATTACATGTTAATTTCCTTTGTCATTTAATTTATCTAAAAGTGTTTGCAAATTTTTAAGTCCTATGAGTTCAACCCAGGGTCTCATTCATTAGATACAAAGACTGTCATCACAGAACTTGCTTTAATAACTTGATAGTTCCCCACATTTTCAAAGTATAAATTCACTGTTCAAACTGTTGTTTGGTTGTTGTTTGTTTGTTTTTTTCAAGATAGAGATTCTCTTGGGTGTCCTAGAACTCACCGTGTAGACCAGGCTAGCCTCAAACTCAGAGATCCACTTGCCTCAGTCTCCCAAGTGCTGGGATTAAAGATATATACCACCATACCTGGCTTTTTATGGCCCGACTTTTAAGCTATAACTATCTTTGTTAAATATTAGCTTTTTATTTTCATTTTAAATTCTTGCTAATTTAATATCATTTTTCTCTTACACAATTTAATCTTTATGCTACTAATTTAATTTTTCTGTTATTTCTTCATAGTTTAAAATAACATGCTTAATCATCTATTTGACGATTTATTATACTTCATTTCTTACCACTGTAGAAAATGAGAAGTATGAATCTCGTGATCTTTATCTCCTTTAGAGACTATTGTCTCTACTAGCCCTGTTTTGTTATTCTTAGAGTTGTAACATTTAAATTTGTATTCAGAATTCTGTTTAAGATATTCCCAGAACTGTAAACAGAAAGATAATAAAACTGAAAACCAAGTAAGATAATATCTCCTGATCAAGCAGGATTTATCCCAGGAACAAGGGAGGGTTGGTTAACATTTAGAAAGGGCAGTAAATGCAAATTACATTATTTTCAGAAAAAAAATCATATTCTGATAGCTGTAGAGCTATCATTTGGCAATATTTCCCATCCATACATAGTTTAAATAAAAATAAAAGTATTAGTCTGATATGAATAGAATGTCATGATGACGGTGGATACAGACATACATGAAAACCTACAGTTGTAGTCATGAGTCATGGTGCACAACTAAACATTTGTTTACCCTACCTGGGAGCAAGGAACTCCTTTCTCTAAGACTTCAACATACTTCCTGTCTTTATCACTGTAAATTCTGCACCTAGGAAAAGGTGCTGTAGTTTGTCAAATAGCAACACTCAACAGCCTGGCAAATATGCTTGAATCTTCACTATCTCTTCCTTCTATATCTGGAAATCACATTCTCTGCAATAGATCCCAAAGCCACCTATTTTTTCCCTCCCAATATCCTGCCACTGACCCCTTCTAGCTACAAATCAATTCATTTGACTCAATTTTAGTTTCCTACTCTGCTACAAACGCACCATGTCCTTTCACACATCACTGACCATTCTCTGCTCAAACATTACCAGACAGGTTACTGTCTTCCCTTTGGCTTCAGGGTAAAATCAAGCCTCTGTAACTATAACTGCACCTGGAACCAATAAGGTTATTGCAAAGATCACCAAAGAAGATATGGAAATGACTCTAAATAATGTCTATAGTGGGAGTTTGACTTGATTATGGGGAGAACACTTGTAGAGAATCAGAAAGAAGATTGTAAGTTGATGAGTAGTAAGTATAAGTTCAGAGAGTGCCTGAGAGAGGAGTGATGGACAGCAAATGGCACAAACCGCAGAGACCTAGACTCGTTTATTGCCCTAAACTTGTAATGGTGTATTCATTTCTCAGCAGATAAATGCACAAATAGATGTTTACAAACATGTTCATGAAATGAGTCTGGATTTAACCAGCAGGTTCGGTGACAGCATACATATGAAATGGAACTGTCATTAAATCTGATATGGGAAAAATCTTTAGTGAGAAAAGTCACTAAAAGTTTACATTTTGGTGGTGACAGTTGCCACAATTTGCTCTCTACCTCCAGAAACTGTCTACCATCTGTAAACTGACAAAGAGGTGACTTTAAAATGAATAAAAATGTTTTCAGCAGGAAACGAAATAATAAAAGAGCTGCTGGAGAAGAGAGACAGAGTTGGCCCATAATTAATATGAACATCAATCTTTTTGAAATGTTAGGGTGAAAGCTTGTTCTTGCTGAAATAATGTGATTCGCTGCATCTCAAAATAGCTCAGGGGGGAAGACAGAGGGAGTGCTGACAAGGAGGAGGATTTTGAAAATAGTGGGGCTGGCTTCTCCCTGATTTTTTCTCTGTGCTAATGTCCTGCAAGGGGAGAAAGGTCATTTATGTTACACACTGGGTTAATGCACATCTGGTACCCACCCACTGGGAGAAGGCATTGGTTCCATAGTAGTAGCAGAGATGTTTTAGGAAATCAGAAAGTCTCTTGATCAATACATACGATAGATTCAGTCCTATTCCAGGGCCGTTTTAAAAAAAAAGAACCACCTTCCTTCATCATATAACCCTGAGACATTACTGACATAAAATATTGCCCATAACATCAATATGACACTGCATGATATAATGCTAGGAATATGCTTTGCTGGAGATGGAGGGCTGCCATGAGGCAGACATGTCCCTTCAATATACTACATCAATATATTACATTCAAATACAACATTCAATATAATACTCCAGTCTTTATATCAGCCCCACAAGGCAGAGGTAATATCCATATTGGAGAGAACGAAATGGAAACTCAGAAAGGCTTATTGCTGTTGCTTTCCTTGGAAAAGGGCTAGAAAAAGAAGTGAGAATTTGTTGTAGCTCACAGCAATGTGATGTTCTTTTCAGTTCAGCAGTTCAGGGATCAGGGATTAGACATGAGATCCTAGGCTGGAACAATGGATTAGTGTTGTTCTTTACTCCCACAAACAGACTTAAATATGTCTCAGAATGAACCCCAGAAGAAAGATACTAATTCCCCAAGGCCTAATGAGGACCAATGTGTCCTGTCGATGGTCATAATCTATGTATTCATTCACTCCACATGCCCTCGAGTCCATGATTAGCCAAAGAATGACACCCCAGACTCAAATACTACGTAAACACAAAGAATATTTTATTCTGCAGAAGCCTAACATGATGGGGTCTCCCATTACAAAGAGAGAGATAACCAAATGAGCTGTAGGCTAGATTTAAAGCACATTAGGAGATTCCAGGGTAGATGACATCTATTTTACTCAGCCTCTGAAGGTATTCCATTACTGGGGCATGGGGGGCTGGAAATTGTTACTGAGAAAGTCCAGGGTAGATGGCCTTTATCTTATTCCATCTCTAGGGACATTCCATTACTGGGGCTTGAGAGCTGGGACCTATTACCAGGGAGGCCTAGAAACTTGCTAACTCATCATCCTTGCCTTAGGCTAGGTGGCTGGGCACCTTCTAGTTTCTGACTAGCTGCCTGAAGCCTAGGTTTTTTTTGTTTTTGTTTTTGTTTTTTTTTTTTTTTTTCCATACTTGCCCAGTCCATAGGCCTTTGAAACCTGTCATGCAGTCAGCCCGGCCTTCTCACAGTGAGTGAGCATTGTTTATGAGCAGTGGGCATCCACCATATACAAATCCCTTCAGCAGTGCCTCTGTCTTCAGTGAGCTAACAGATCTGTGAGGACAAGCCTAGGAAGATAAACTTGTATAAGGTAAGGTAGGGAGAGCAAAATTAGTGTCATGTAAACTCTAAGGAAATGGTCAAAACAGAGTTACCAAGAGAAGTAAAGAACTCATAATATAACTGAAGGGCGCTGTGAACAGGGCTCATTCACACAGCCTCCACCTGGATAGGTGTTTTTGTTTGTTTGTTTGTTTGTTTGTTTTTTAGTAGAAGTATTCCATAATAGTTATGCTAATTTTTATATCCATAGACTGACGCAGTAGTGAAACAATAGTAAGTCAGTGCTGCTGGATTGCTTTCTAATTTGTTAAAATCTTAATTAAATGTGATCTTTTTATCATTTTACACACACACATACACCACACACACACACACACACACACACACACACACACAGAGTGCACTTTGATTAGTGTCACCCAACCTTATTGTGGGAATGTGATACCATGCCTAATACTATTTTTAATGTTTGTTTGTTTGTTTATATATTGTGTGTATTTGTATGTGTCTAAGTGCATGTATGTGTACCCACAGACACCAGAAGAGGCCATCAGATATTCTGGAACTGGCACTAAAGGAACTTGTGAGCCATGATGTAAACGCTGGCAAACAGATCCGTATCTTCTGGAAGAGCAGTGCACTTAACCACTGAGCTATTTTTTTTTAGGCCCTAGTACTCTCACTCTTTAAAATTAGAGAAATCTCTCTGCATTGAGCAATGGTGAGTTCTTATCCATGCAGTTATTCAAGATGTGTGGTTGTTTGAATAAGAAAGGTCCCCAGAGGTGCATGTGAATGAGTAGTTCCCAGACCTCACTGCATGGGGGAGTTTTGGAGGTGGAGTCTGGTGGGAATAAGCATGTTCTGGAAGGTAGGCTTTGAGAGTTAAAAACTCCACAGCACTTCTCTCTCTGTTTGTTTCATGCTTGTAGTTCAAGATGTTCTCTTAGCTCCTTGCTTCTACTGCCATGACTGCCACTTGATGTCCTGCCTCTGCTTTCCATCATGGGTGCTTATCCCTCTGGAGTCCTGAGCCAGAATAAACTCTCTCTTTCTTAAGTTCACTTTGACTGTAGTATTTTATCACAGCAACAGAAAAGGAAGAGATACAGAATGTGAGGACCAGAAGATAAAAGGAAGAAGTAGGAAGCTCTGGCTTCTAGGTATGACAAAGCTGAGTTGCGTAATTTTACTTTTAAAGTTTTATATTAAAATTAGTACTAGAGTAAGAACCAAATCTACTTGCATGCTACTGTTGAGGTCTGAAATACGGTCTTCTCTTTTCAGGGTTCTATGTACACTTTTCCTGAGGTTAAGTGTCATTAATGGAAAGTTACACAGCCCCATGAGTAACTGAAATCCTGGTTAATAGAGGTAGGGTATCTTCATTCAAATTTCCTCATAGAAATTTAAATTCTGGTGATACTGGTTTAGATGATTCTCAGAATCTCTGGGGTTCTTTTTCTTTGTCCTTGGTTTCTGTTGAGGGGATGCTGCTACCAGGCATGTGCAGGAAGCACTAATTGGACATGGCAGCTTAAAAAAAAGAAACTAATTTAGGATGAAGATGTAGTGAGCAGCTAGAAACAGTTGGACAGGCGCCCTTGGTGGAGGGTATGATCAAAGTAAATCGTATACACTTAGGAAATTCTTTTTCTTTTCTTGTCTATTTTTTTGGGGGGGTGGTGGTGGTGGCAGGGTTTCTCTGTATAGCCCTGGCTGTCCTGGAGCTCACTCTGTAGACCAGGCTGGCCTCGAACTCAGAAATCCACCTGCCTCTGCCTCCCAAGTCCTGGGATCAGAGGTGTGTGCCACCACCGCCCAGCTAGGGAATTCCTTTAAAATATAAAAATTATTGAAAGATGAGGTGGAAAATAGCTCAGTGGTTAAGTGCACTGCTCTTCCAGAAGATACTATTCCAGGTGGAATCTATGTGTTCTGCATAAGAAGGACTGCTCTTGTAAAGGGCCTTTTAATTCTGCAGTTTCCTTAGAAGCCATCCTACAACTTCTCACAGCTCAGAGGACTATGTCCAGAACCCATTTACAAGAGATCCCACTTCCCTGCTGGGTTTTGTGAATAGAAATGAGGGAGAATGACTCCTGCAGACAAAAAATTGTGAGTCTTGTCACAGCCATAGACTTTTATTTTAGGAAACTGCACTGTGGTAGTAGGTTAAGACATTTACAAATCACTGTGCTGATCAATTCTTCTGCAGCAAGAAAGAAAACAACTGTGCCAACCACTAGTAACATGGAAATATTTATGGCAAAAAAAAACCCCAAAGATCCACATAGACAAAAGAAATTGTCATTGTTGGATCAATTCATATCCAATGGCTCCATGTTATGAACTTGAATTCATTATTTTACCCTAGCTATTGCTTAGTAATTTGGGGTTGCTATGTTTAAGCATCATTTCTTAAGCTCTCTGTCTCTCTCTGTCTCCCTCTGTCTCTCTCTATCTCTCTCTGTCTCTCTCTGATATCTCCCTCTGTCTCTCTCTGTCTCTCTCTTTCTTTCTCTGTCTCCCTCTGTCTCTCCCTATGTCTCTCTCTGTCTCTCTCCCTCTTTGTGTGTATAAAGAAATGTAAGAATGGAAAGAGGCTCTTATAATTTTTCTGTTTTGGTGCACTGAGTATTAAGTGGAGAGATGTCAACAGCACAAAGCAAAAATGTATGCTTTGAGGATCATATTGTTGGCCTATCAATCTCAGCTGGTAACGCAACATAATGCCTCAAACCTGCACCTTTTCTAAAGGGGACCATGTATGTGTTTAGGGATCTAAACATTATATTTCTGTGTGCACATATTTACAACATATGCATATATTACATGTATGTATACTGACATCTTGTGTTTTTACACCTCCAATTCATCAGTTTCTGCTAAAATAGGTACTTCTATAGTTTCCATTTGTTTGTTGTAGTCAAAGAACAAAGTCATTTCTTCAGAAAAATCCTACCTTTGAATGTTCACTGTTTCATTTAGGGAACATCTCAAAATGCTTCTCATTGCAATGGGTAAATAAGTGGATTGGTTTCCTCCATTTGAGAATAATCTGAGAGTGTATGCAGTCCCATATAATGCTTTCCATATCTTAATAACTTAAATAATTGAATTCATTAATCTCTTAATAGTTACTATATTGGGGACTATTATATGACTATGAAAATGTATTATTAATTAAATATTTTCAGTTGATAACTTTTATCTACTGATACCTATTATATGTAGCTATAAATAAACAGTGGGTATTGTCAACCAGG
>JADRCD010080468.1:0-10022 GCA_019843815.1 Montemys delectorum | reverse complement strand
AGTGAGGGATAGGGAGACTAAAGTGGACACTTTCTGTACCCAGGCAGGACTTCCAGTGGCTGAAGAAGGACATCAACCCATACACAAAACCTTCAACTCAAAATTAATCCTGCCTACAAGATGCACAGGGATAAAGATAAAGCAGAGGTTAAGGGAACAGTCAACCAATGTCTATCTAACATGAAACATAACCCATGGCAGAGAGCCAACCTCTGACACCATTAATGATGCTCTGCTATGCTTGCAGACAGGAACCTAGCATAACTGTCTCCTGAGAGGCTTCATTCAGCAGTGTATGGGAACGGATGCAGAGACCCAAAACCAAACATCAGGTAGAGCTCAGGGAGTCTTGTGGGAGACCGAGGGGTTGAATTGAATGAGCCTGAGGGTTCAAGAACATTACAAGAAGACCTACAGTGCCAACTAATCTGATCCCATAGAGGCTCACAGAAATTGAATCACCAACCAAAGGACATGCAGGGCCTGGATCTAGGTCCCTGCACACATTTGTAAAGGTACAGCTTGGTCTTCATGTGGATCCCTATCAATTGGAGCAAGGACTGTCTCTGACTCTCTTCCCTGCCATTGGATCTCCTTCCCCTACCTTGACTGCCTGGTTGGGCCTCAGTGGGAGAGGAGATGCTTAGTCCTGCTGGGACTAGATGCCGCAGGGTAGAGTGGTACCCAAGATAGCTTCCCCTTCTCCTCAGAGAGGGAGTAATGAGAAAGGGATTTGTAAGGGTGGGACTGAGAGGAGAGGAGAGAGAAATGGGATGTAATATGATGGAAAGAAAAATAGACCTATCAAATAAAACAGAATATAAGATTACTGTACTTTAGGATATTCAGAAAAGCAAGATGTGGATAGGAATAGTGTGTTAATTAGTCTTTCGCTCTGACAAAATAATGGGAAAATAAATTCCCAGGGGAAAACATTTATTTGGCTCATGGCTTCAGAGGCTTTCAGTCAATGGTCAGGTGGCTCCATTGCTCTGAGTCTGCAATGAGGAAGAGCATTCAGGTTCTGGGAATGTGTGCTGGAGAAAGCTCACCACCACATAGCAGTCAGAATGCACAAGGGACATAAAGATTGGACCCAAGGATGAGATATACCTTTCAAATCCATCTCTGTAAGCTATGTTATCTCCTAATAGTCCATCAAGCTATAACACTGTTAAACCTCATATTGCAAGCCCTTCTTGAAAGGGCATTAACTGGTATTGGTTTGTATATGCTTGGCCCTGGGAGTGGCACTATTAGAAGATGTGGCCTTGTTGGAGTGGTGTTACACAGAACTCGTCTACTTCAGTTGTGTCTGGGACAGGCCTAAAAACCTGATCACTGACCTGAGGCATGTACTTCAAAAGGAGTCTGTCTCCTGAGGTATCCCAGTCGCTGACATCTCCTAACTTAGAGATGTTCCAGATTAATCTCTGCTATAATCTGTGGGGAGATCTGCGTGCTTTCTTTATTCAGGCATAAAGGTGCCCTAAGAAATATTTCATTATTAGCTAAACTGAGTTTGAGCATTGTTTCCTGGCCTTCACAATGTTTCAACATTCCTAATAGATTCCCTAGCTGTAATTAGCTTGGAATTTTTACTAAGAAGCTGTCTTACCAGACAGGGTGTCTCAAGAGTTAGAGATAGCAGTTAAGCACTTATTACCAGAGCAGTCCCACACACGACAAAATAGTTTTACATGCCAGAGAGAAGTTAGAAGTTGTAGGGCTTCCCTCACTAATTATCTATGTTACAGCCAAGGAATGCTAGTAGTATACAACCTTCAGCTACTTGCCTCAGACATACTCTGAGAATTTATCTCGGGGCTGCCAGAATAGCCCAAGAAGAAGAACACCACTCCTCCTCCGTCTTGCACTTGGCAGCTTTTTCTCACTGACCTTGATGTAGCCATCTCTTGCCTATGTGACTTCTGTAGTTTGCCCTGTTTTCTGTATACTATATAAGCCTGATTTCTACTTTGTACAAATTGCATTCAGTTACAACACTCCCTTGTGTTGTGTCTGTTTGTCATTCGCCAAATTCTTTGCCTACCAAGCCAGAACTTTTATCACCCTGTGGAACAAGGGGTCCCCGAAGCAACCCAGTCCATGGCAGAGGGGGTCTGTCACTGTGGGTGTGGGCTTTAAGATACTCATCCTAGCTGCCTGGAAGTCAGTATTCTGCTAGCAGCCTTCAGATGAAGATGTAGAATTCTCAGCAACTCCTGCAGTATGCCTGCCTGGATACAGCATGCCTTGATGATAATGGACTAAACCTCTGAGCCTGTAAGCTACCCAATTAAATGTTGACCTTCATAAGACTTGCCTCTGTCATGGCATGTGTTCACAGCAGTAAAACCCTAAGAAAGACAACAAGTTGGTAATAGGAGTGGGTGGGTATGGCTGTGATAGGCCTAACTGTGCTTTTGTTTGGAAGAGTGTGGATTTGGGGACTTTGAATTTGGGAAGGAGTGGAGTGCTTTAAATGAGGCTTAATGGGCCATCCTAGTAGGAATATGGAAGACTTTGTTGCTGAGAGTGATTTGAACTATGCAGATCTGACCCAAGAGGTTTCTGAGGAAAAGCATTTCAGTATGTGGTGTAGAGACTGTTATTATGGTATTTTGGTGATGAATGTGGCTGCTTTTCGCCCTTGTCTGAAGAGTCTACCTGAGGCTAAGGTAAAGAGATTTATGTTAATTGCACTAACAAAGGAAGTCTTCAAAAAGCCCAACAGAAGCATTTCTGGATGTCCCTGTCCAAGGGAAGAACAGGGGCAAAAAATGGAACAGAGATTGAAGGAAGGGCCAACTGAGACTTCCCCACCCATAATGAGATCCATTATGTCTGCAGACACCAAATCCAACACTGTTGCTGTAGTCAAGAGGCACTTGTTGACAAGAACCTAGTATGCTGGTTCCTTGGGAAGTCCGGCCGGCAACAGATCAATGCAGATGTGGATGCTTGGAGCCAACCATCAGACTGAGCTCAGGGAACCTGCTGGGGGAGCTGGCAGAAGGACTGGAGGAGCAGAGGGGATTGCAACCTCGTTGAAAGAACAACATAGGCTGGCCTGACCACCCAGTTCTCCCAGAGTCTAGACCACCAACCAAGGAAGGATCTATGCTCCAGATACATATGCAACAGAGGATGGCCTTGCCTAACATCAATGAGAGGGGAGACCCTTGGTCCTGGGGAGGTTTGATGCTCTAGTGTAGGGGGTTGCTGGAGCAGCAGGGTAGGAAAGTGTGGGTGGGTGGAGGATCACCATCATACAGGCAAAGAGGAGGAGGGAGGGCAGAGGTGGGATGGGGGATTGGTAGAGGGGTAACTGGAAAGTGGAATACCATTTGAGATGTAAAGGAATGGAATGATTAATAAAAAATGAATACAAATTAATAAAAAAAACTCAGCAGAGACTTTGTTCTCTGGTTAAGTTTTATGAAGAGGATTTTGAGCAAGCACAACAAGCTTAGAAAAGAAAAATATAAAATATATGGTTTGAATATTAAAGGGACACTAGGAAGTAAAATGGAGCTGAATTTTGTGTTCTAGGAGATTACAGATTAAGGTGATGGGAGTTTGGGGCAAGATCCTACCCAGCTAAGTTTAGATCCAGGCACGGTGATACACACCTTTAATTGCAGGAGAAAGGCATGCAGATCTCTGAGTTCAAGACAATCTACAGAGCAAGATCCAGGACAGCCAAACTTAGGCTGTGAAGGAATTGGAAAACAGAAAGCTAGTGATAATGTAATAGAACAAGGGAGACATTTTCCAGCTTCTTCAAGCCACAGAACTCAGCATCAGCCATGTGGCTCTGGCTTTAGAGTGAATAATAGAAGGGACTACTGGGACAATTGATGCTGAGTAGCTGGAGCTAAGAAACTAGGGGTGATTAAGAAGAGACAAGCATCACTGAGGTAAAATCTTCTGAGAAGTGTTTTCTGAGAGTACAAACAAGTTGTGTTCCAGAAATAGCCAACATTGTGTCTTATGCTGCAGCTATAATGTGTAAGAGTCACCCAGGTGGTACTGGTTTTGAAAACATGAAGGCATCATGAAGAACAGCTGTGGCTTGTCACTGTGAGAGACCATGGAAGGCCATTGGTGAAGGGGTAGCCTCAGTTGCAGTTGATGGCCCAGGATTGAAGGAGTCATTCAAAGGAGTTGAGGCTTGGCACCATGAAGAGAGCCTATGAGAGGCTATTGGTGAAGCCTAGTTGCAGAGGAAAACCCCAGTGTTCTGGAGATGCCAGTGCCATGGAATAATCACCAAGAACAGCAGAGGCAACGGAGTGGGTCAACCTGAGCTTAGAGTGCTACAGAGGGCAAAGCTAGCAAAAGTGACCCAAGCCCTTTGGAGGAACCCAGAAGATCATGTGTGGGTCCCAGACATTGGAACAAGAAGCTGTAACATTGAAGTCGCCTTGGAGGCTCAAGATGCCAAAACTGTGAGATATCTGCTGAGGAAAGCTGCTAACAGGGAGTAGAACCAGCCCAGGAGAAAGAAGTTTGTTGCAGTCAACAAAGATGCAAAAGGAGTTGGAAGTTCTGAAGACCTCTTTGACATCAGACATGGAGGTGCAGAGTTTGGAGTTTGTGCAGCTGATTTCCTGTCTCGATTTGGGGATGAATCTCAGAAAAGACCTTGAACTTTGGATTTTTAACATTGTTGAGACTGCTGTAGACTATGGGGACTTTAGAAGATGGACTAAATATATTTTACATTTGCAATATGTTTAGGTGTGGTCCCCATAGACTCAGATGTTTGAACAAGCTTATGGGGGCCAGGGAGTAGAATGTGATAGTTTATATATGCTTGGGCCAGGGCATGGCACTATTAGGAGGTGTGGCCTTGTTGGAGTAGGTGTGTCATTGTGGGCTTGGGCTTTAATACCCTGGTCCTAGCTGCCTGGAAATCAGTCTTCTCTTAGAGACCTGCAGATGAAGATGTAGACCTCTCAGCTCCTCCTGTACCACGCCTGCCTTGATGCTGGAAGTTCCATCCTTGATGATAATAGACTGAATCTCTGAACCTGTAAGCCAGCCCCAATTAAATGTTGCCCCTGTCCCTATAAGAGTTGCCTTGGTTACGGTGTCTGTTCACAGCAGTAAAACCCTAACGAAGACAACTGGCAATGACCTTAATACAAGAGCATTCAGGAGTACTCTATATCCAAACTGTAACAGATGGTCGTGTATTCAAGTTAGAAATTTTGAGGAATACACTCTGGGTGAGTGAGAACAATAACAAAGGTGACCTCCGGTATAAAGGAAAGGATGAAAGGCTACCCTGTAGCAGATAGGGATTTAAGAATCGATATCATCCAAATTGGGAGAGCTGTGTGAATTTGCCTTCTCCTGGGAAAGCCTGCTCACCAGCCTAAAAGCTGAAAATACAAAACAGAAGAGAAGACGAAGCCTCATACATGAAATAAATAAATAAATCTTTAAAAAAGAAAGACAGTTAGGAACAATTAATAACTACTAGCTTTACGGGGAGGTCAGGGTTTGTTTTCTAAGCATGGTACCTGCCGCTTCGCTTCACTTAATTCTCCTGGCTGCATAAAGAGAAAGACTCTATTTATCCCTATTTAAAGATGTGCTGAGCTGGGACACAGGAGAGAAATTATCTTTGCAAAGCTCACAACGGAAGAACAAGGATTTGTCTTCCAACAGTCAGGATCAGGATTGCAAGTTGCATTTTCTAAATGTCACCTTCAGAGATGGAAGGGAAAGAAAAGTTCAAAGGAACATCAGGGACATAGTTCGTGGGGGGAAGACTTGAGGTTGGCACTGGTCACATCTCAATAAAGCAAGCACTGAAACATCTGAATTCATACCTACTCAAAGAACTGAACGGTTTATGCAATCATTAACTTTTCAAACAAAAATAAAAACCACAAAAGTTATTTTTTGAGTGCCTACCAGGAACAGATATAGGAATGTTCTTGGATGAAAAATATTAGCAAGTGTAAGATGGATCCTACTACTGAGTTCTGTACTGGTTAGTTTGCACATCTGGTTATCCAAATGCCAAACACCAAGACCAGAAAAGGGATGTTTTCTAAGAGTTCATTCTGTGGTGGCTTGACCACATACCCTTGTGGTCTCTTATGGTCATGACAGCGGGAACTAATGAAGGAGAATCATAGAGGACACGAAACAAAGAAACAGGCAGAAGGGGACCTCTGACAAGCTGGACTCCTGGACCTATCTCAGTGACTGCTTCTTACAGCTCCTTATGCCTATTAAAAGGCTATGAATCTCTCATAGTAGCAATTACCATCTGGGAACCAAGGCCCCAATCCATGGTATTGGAGCCAATACTGCTACCTCATACTCAACAAATAACAGTATTTTATAGCGTTTGTTACCTGAGGCTGCCATAACAAAATACCGTGGACTAGCTAAGTATAAACCACAGAGAAGAGTTTTTCTTGAAGTCTTAGAGGCTACAAGCCCCAGATTAGATGAGGGGACTAGTAGCTGGAAAAGGCTCTTTTCCCAGCTCGCTAATGACACTCTTCTCACTAACTCATTCCAAAGTTCAGAGACTAAGCTCTACCATATCTGGTAACAACAGTAACCTCACTGTCGTCAGACCATTTCTCATTTAACTTCGGTATTTCTACAAAGGTCTTGTCTCTGCATTCGCGCACATTGAGGGGTAGAGCTCACAATTTAGTGTATTCCATCTATAATACTTATGTTCTTCCAACACAAAGGCCCTAAATGGTGATAACACATATTATAATTACAATTGTTACCCATGGATCACAGATGAAAATGTGTAGAGTTCATGTACCACACAGGTAGGAAGGGACAGGAAATGCAATCCATTCTAGCATATTTCAAGACGTTATTACATGTCTCTCTGGGAAAGTTTGAGACTGTGTCATTAGATGGGAAAAAGCAGTATCCCTAAAAAGAAATAACTCTCCTTTGTCTTGTCCTTTCATCTTTTTATAATCTAATTATCATCAGTTTTTCTTTAATTTTCTCTAGAGAGGAACTCTATTTTGTTCATGCCAAATTTTAACCTTTGCAACAGATTCCAAATCAATCCTTTGCTATTTTTATTTTTATTTCTTAGTGTATTTTGTTACTCAGGAGATCCTCTCTCAGGAAAATGTGATCAGAGCCATTCTGTCTGCTAGCCTTTGGGGAGCTGAGTCAGGCTTTGCTGGGCACTGTAGACAGAGCTACTCCAGATAAGGGTTGAAAATATTTTACCAGTGGTATTCAAGAGCACAAAATCAATTTCCAATGTATTATACATGGGTTACTACATTCCCATTAAGTTTATAGGCTATTTATTCCTGTTTCAGAAACATCAATATCTGATGGTATGTCTACATGGTCTATAAATAATTTCAAATATGCTTAACAGTGTTAGGCTTTACAACAGGGGGTGTAAAATAGATACCATGGTCTTCGGATCACTTAGCCAAGAACTTTTAACTTTTTTTAAATTTATTTTAATGTGTCTGTCTCTCTGTTCATCTATCTTTCAGCTTGCCTCTCTGTCTGTCTGTGCAGACATATGCATACCATAGAGTGACTATAGACAATGCCCGGGTGTCAGTTCTCTCCTGCCACCTTGTAGGATTAGATTTCACTCTCAAACTGTGAAACCTGTGCACAACTGTCCCCACAAGCTGCACCATCTCACAAACCCTGGGAGATTTTTTTTAAATCTAGATTACCTTGTATTACTTTGGAAACTATGTATAAGTCACGTAGTTTAGATACAAGATTGGTGAAAAGTGTGACCTCCTAAGGAACCACTATTTGGGATTTCCTGGTCCCCAGTGCAACAGCACTTACAGGTGGGTTTGGAAGGTAATTTATTCATGCAGGCTCTGAATCATCAGTGGATGAGGCCACAGATAGGTTGATAATGTGATGTTATAATTCAAGGTTGGGGTAAATATAAATGTTCCCTGGAAGGGGATTTCTATCCTCTGCTCCTTCTTTATTGTCTGCTTTCTAATAACCAAGAGATGCCAACATTACTTCCCCACATTCTCCCAGAAGGATATTCTGCCTCGGCCATGTGCCCAAACAATAGATCCAGGCAAACATGGACTGAAACTATTGAAACTGTGAGCCAAAATGAGTCTTTTCTTTTTAAGTTGATTTCCTTCCATATTTGTCAAATGACGGAAAGGTAATAACTTAGGTGAAAGGAAAAAATAAAATAAGAAGGAAAGGATGTGATAGCTCCTGGGAATGGTGAAAGAAAAAGGTTCTTGTAAATATGTGGGAGAGCATAGCCAGAGGCAGGGACCTCTGGGAGAGTCCAGGCTGAGCTGTGCTAAGTGGGGATTTGGGAAAGGGTAGAGAGATGGGCGGGAAAGACAAGGTGGAGCACCAGGATGCCCAAAGCTACAAAAAGAGAGTAACCAACGCAGTTGGATTATATAGGGAAAAGCAGCAGAGCCCTGCCTCCCAGGATGGAAAATTCAGGGAAGGCCAAGTATGCCAGCCAGGAGGGCCTGGCAGCAAGGAGGGACTAGAGGATGCAAAGAGAGCCTGGTGGCCAGGTCCAGTCCACTGTGGTATATTAAAATGGTACCTCAGCCATTTGTCCCAGGTTTGAAACCTAACAATAGGCTTATGCACCATACTGTGTGAATGGGAATAAGTAATTTAAAAGTCGATTGTCCAAAGAGTATACTACAAGGAGAAATGCTCTACATCTGAGCCACTCAGTATCCATTAACCCCATGTGGTGAATAGACATCTGTAGCTAGTGTGCCTGGACAGCTAAAGCCTAACATACATTAACTAATTTAAAATAAAACAGTCCAGTGTCTACTATACTAATCTACATAGCTATGTGCCCCATGTGTTCACTTTCTGGGGCCACAACTTACGTGCTTAAAACAGTACATCTTTGTTGACCCACGGTTCAAGACCCTAGAGGGATGAAGTCGAATTGTAACCAGTTCCAGATTGTCTAAGGCCAGAGGGAGCAGCCCTTCTTTCCCTCTGCTTGTCTCTGGTATTAGCCAGCCATCTTTGGTATTCTTTGTTTTGCAGATGTACTGCTTCAGTCTCCGCCTCACATAGTTATTCTTTACCCTCTGTTTCCCTATGCCTGAATGCTTGTCCTACCCCATCCCAAAACATGAGTATGACAAAATGCTAATCCTCAAATGAATAGCATTAGGCAATGAGTTGTGGGAAGGGAGCTTTCCTTGGCTCGCTTGTGAAAAAAAAAACACAGCTGTATAAAAGATATTTTAATTAGCACCGAAACCCTAATGTTATCACACCAATTTAGAGACTAATGGAGAGGCACAAAGCAACTATTGGCAATTGCAAATTGGATGACTTTAAACAAAAGCAGATCTGGGCAATTTCAAAGTCTACTCAAGAGGAAATAAGTAGATTTAAGCACTGGTCATAGCAAGTTCCAGTACCTGCGGTCAGTACTATTAATAAGGTACGTTCCTGAGCAAGGGCCCTGACTGCCTTTCCCCACCCTCTGCCACCTCCTCATACTGAAGGCTAGCTTTTGAAGTATGTATTTTCAGCAAAGAAGGTAAGACATCACTCCTGGGAAACACAGGGCTCCAAGTGGCCCTTTTTACTGCCTTTCTTGCTGCCTAGCATCCTTTCTCAATTACAACACATGCACAGCACTCGGAACGCATGATTACATGAAGGACGTGTAATGCTAACCAGCAAGCACTGGTTCAGGGAACACACACAGGTGAGAAGAACTCTGGTATGCTGCAGGGAATACCAACTGTGGAGAATAAGGTCAGAATATATTTGTTAAATGGAAGAGGAAAAATAAGACAGAATAACCTTGATCAGCAGATGAGACCTGCCCCTGCTATGCAGATACTCCCAGAAGATGAGCTTTCCCAGCAGCCCTTCCATTATTCTTGCTTAAAATAGAAAGCTATTGGCTTTCTCTCTTTCACCAGGATCTTTTGAAGTGTAAGGTTTACTCTTCAGTGGAGCTTCAGGGCCTGAGTAACTCATCTGCCCCTTTTACTATG
>JADRCD010080426.1:0-13926 GCA_019843815.1 Montemys delectorum | reverse complement strand
TCCTCTCTCTCTCTCTCTCTCTCTCTCTCTCTCTCTCTCTCTCTCTGTGAGTTTGTGTACATGTATATATTTGTGTGTACGTATGTGTGTGCATATGTGTGTATGATTGCAGGGTTTCTGCATTTGTAGGTGCTCCTGAGCATGGAAGCCAGAGGCAATCTTGGGTATCCTTCCTCAGAAGCCACCCACATAATTTTCGAGACAAGTACTCTCTCACTTAGACCTGAAGCTGGTATGGTCATCTAGACTGCCACAGAGCCTGCAACTTGAATGATTATCATCCCCAATGAGCTTATAGGTTTGAATGTGTGGTCTCCAGACAAGGGAAGTCTTTGGGAAGGATTAGGAGGTTGGCCTTTGTTTATAGATGGGTCTCTGGAGTCTGGCTTTTCAAAGGACTCGTACCATTCCATGTGCCCTCTGCCTCCTGCTTGAGAATCAAGATGTAAGCTCTCAACAGCTGTCCCAACCACCTTTCCCCAGGCCTTCACTCTCCATAGATGCTAGCTGTTGGAAACCCTAAGACCAACTAACCTTTTTCCTTTATAAGTTGCCTTGGTCATGGTGTCTTATCACAGAAATAGAAAAGAAACTGATATGTGGCCTTGTGGCTTCCTCTGTGTCTGCCTCCCCAGCACTGAGATTATGACTGTATGCTGCAATACACCCCCAGCCTCTACCTTTCATAGTCTTAGACAGTTGGTCTCTCACTCGCAGTGACATACTTTCAAAGTCTGCTGGTGCCATGCTTGTGCTAGCCTAATCCAATCACTTGCTACTCTGGAAGTGATTTGTAGCATGGAGAAGCCAAGCCAGGGCCCAAAGCTGACCTGATGACCTATTTAGGCTGCTCGAATGTAATTCACCTTCCCCATAGGCCCCAAGGATGTGGCAGAGAGCAACGAATTGCCGTATCCAGTATTTATAGTAGATGAAGTGGGATGGTTTTTCATCCTGTCTCAGAGGAATGTGCTCACACTCTAGTTCCAGTCATTGGAAGTGCTGGGGCAGGGAACATCCAACAGGTGACACTGCCCCTTGCTCAAAGATTATGTGGGCATGGGGCTGGCCCAGCTGACTTGTGACCACGTGAAAAGAAAGAGAATGTCCTGAAATATGTGCTACTCTCGGCTATAATTCACGGTAATGAACAGTGAACAAAAGGTTGTAGAGGAGAGTGGTGACGGATGGCCGACATGCCGCCCTGTGCTGCAGCTGGAACAGCTCCTGCTGGCGAAAGGCATTATATATGACCATTGTAGGTCTCGGAGTGGTAAATGAACACTTATGGCCGCTATGGCAACTGGATTGATTATCCCAGCTACCTCAGGACTAGTGTGGCCTGGTGTTACAAGAGAGCACACGCATCCCTGCCGTCTTCCGTCAGAATTCCTCAAAGGCAGTGTGGGCAGAATGAAGTCTCTGATGGATGCGTGTCCTCTTCTTCAGGCATTTCTACCCAGTAGAGAATTTGGGCAAGGAAAAAATGTACCAGATGGGGGCGGAGGAGCATTCACGCCATTGAATGAATGCCTGGCTCTCTGTGGGAAGAGAGCTGATTATTTTCAAATGTCATAGGATGGATAGATGGATGAGCCCATGAAAGAATGAGTGAACCCATGGGTGGGTGAGTTAATAGAGGAAGTGCTTGGAAAGAGTGCTGAGAACCAAGTGGGAAGATCAGGAGGGGGTGCATTGAGGAGGTCAGTGTGGTACCATAAGCTATAATCGCTAGGCAGGAGTGCTTATATAGCAAGAAGAAGTGGACTGAGCAATTGGTGGCTAGGTTTTTGTAATGGGCTTGGTTACAGGAAACAGCTGGCGGCTGGAGAAATGGCTCGGTGGTTAAAAGCACAAACACTTGTTGCACAAACATGAGTACCAGAGTTCAGTTCTCGGTAGTCACTAAACAAGCTGGGTGTCCCATGCATGCCTGTGGCCCTCTCTTTGATGAGGGAAGGGACAGAAAGATTTCTGGGGGTTTCTGGCTTCCAGCTTAGCTGGGGAAGCAAGAGCCCCAGGTTCTGGGAGAGACCCTGCCTCAAAGAAGCAGGCAGAGAGCACTAAAGGATGCCTGATGTCCCCTTCCAGTCTCGACAGGCACACAGGTCTGTGTGCCCATACATATTTGAATGCACACACAAATATTTTTTAAATGAAAGTGTATGAATAGTAACTTTACTGACAAATGAACTCTAGTTTTTCCAGTAGCTTAAAGAAATGCAACTTGAGTCCCATTGTGAGACCTAGGCAGATTTGTATTACATATTGGTTCTGAGCGTACCAGTTATCATTCATAGAATGAAATTTCCTACCTCTAAGTTTAGACAGGGTGATTCAAATAGATAAATCCAGGGTGGCAGCAACCCTAATGATGTCTTATCTCCCTACTGATTGGCTGAAGAGACTCCTTTAGAAATTAAATGCAAAGGTATTGGAATTCTTTGCACACACCCCCCTAAGCTGAAACCATCCACAATGGCTTCCACCTCCTTTTGGACACATCTGAGCACAGTACACAGCTTTCCACGGTAGGTGCCCAACTTTACAGGACTAATGCTTGTGTATACAGGGGTGGAATGGCACAGTTATGTTAAGCCAGCATTTTCTAAAAAAAATTTTTTTTTAATTCTGCCTTCTCAGGTGTCTTCTTAGACATTGTTTTTCTAACTTCCCTTTTCATGAAATTTTAATTCCACAGACACACTGTGTGCTTATGACTGTGTGGATATGTTTGTGATTACATAGTGTGTATTCATCTGTACTTTATACATAAAAACAGCAATCTTTTATTTTCGTTCCCAAGAACTAATTTTGCTTCTTTTGCTTGATGGTTTTATGCTAACTTGACACAAACTGGAGTCATTTGAAAAGAGGGAACCTCAATTAAGAAAATGCCTCTATCAGATTAGGTTGTAGGCAAGCCTGTGAGACATTTTCTTAATTGGTGATTGATGGATGAGTATCCAGCCAATTTTGGGTAGTGTCATCCCTGGGCTGGTGGTCCTGGGTTCCATGAGAAAGCAGGCTAAGCAAGCCACGAGGTACAAGCCAGTAAGCAGCATCCCTCCATGGCCTCTGCATCAGCTCCTGCCTCCAGATTCCTGTCCTGTTTGAGTTCCTGTCCTGACTTCCTTCAGCGATGAACAGTGAGAAATAGGGAAGTATAAGCCAAATAAACCCTTTCTTTGCCAAATTGCCTTTTGGCCATTGTGTTTCATCAAAGCAATAGGAAGCCTAACTAAAACACCCCTCCTCCATTGCAAGATGCATTTTCTTACTTTACACATTGCTGGGTCAAAAATACCCAACTCAAGGAAGACAAAAAAGGAAATGTTTATTTTGGGTGGCAGTTTGAAGAAATAGCCCATCATGAAAAAGATGATCATACTGCAATCAGTCAGGAGACGCTGGTATTCAGCTTGCTTTTCCCATTTGATGTAGCCTGGGGCCCCAACCTGTAGAAGGCTATCTTCCCACCTCTATTAACCTAATTGAGATAATCCCTCACAGACATATCTAGAGGCCAGTCCCCTAGGTGATTCTAGATTCTGTCAAATTGACAATCAATATTCACCATCTCAGGGTATGTTCAGCTCTTTTGAGAAATCATGAGCCAGAACAAACTAGTTGAATATTCTGCTCTGTCATTTCTTTTTCTTTGAGCCTACAGTTTCTTTTACTCACCAGGGCATGGCAGGATAATACTCCTGCTGTGGGTTCAGGGAGCATAATGAACTACCAAAGAGTGTTATCTTGGATCACCTTTGCTATTGAATGAGTGTTTACATACATTATCTTGCTTGGTCCTTACCCTGAGCCCCTGAAGCCTGATACTCTGTTTCATGTTAATAAAAACATCATCCTCCCTGTTTAACTGATGGCATCTGAGATGATTTGAGTGGGTAATTCTCTCAAGGTAATATCTCTCACTTGATAGCACTGGTTGGTCCTGCAGCTTTAGACCAAGTGATCTGGTTCAGGACTCTTGATCCCTTCAGCTGATGCCAGACACTGTTGTGTTAGAACGACCCAAGTGGAAGTTTAGACAGTTGGAAAAGTCATTTCCAAGGGTGCATTCTAAGAGCCAAGCACATATTCCTTTCTCCTAATACATGGAAAATGGAGTCTTTGAGGCTTTGAACCAATTAGTCCCACCTTTCCTGTATGGCTTGGTAACTTTAAGTTTCCTCAAGATTGAAAGACCTTGGCCTTTCAATCAAATGAGGATAATGGCTTTCGTGCCAAGATGAGATGAACAATTATAAGTGCTCAGAGAAAGATAACTCTTCAGCGATAGCCATGGTCCAGCACTGTGCTGACTTCTAGGGGAAAAACATCAAATTCCTACATTGGCTATCTTGATTGCAGTAGGCTCAGCAAAAGACCAGGTGGTGGAGGGGCAGTATGGGTGTTCCTGAGTTCAGATTCCAGTTTTGCCACCTGGCAGCTATGTACCTCAGTTTCTAAGGGTCTGTCCTAATGGCATAGTCTTCAAAAAGCTATTAGGATGAGCTGGAGGAGTCCACACTGAGCATTCTGTAGGGTGCCTGGCCCACAGTCAGTAAATATTTGCAGGGGTTTTTCCCCAAAACCACTCCCCTGCAATAACCAAAGCTCATGGTGAAAGTATTTTCTGTGCATGGATATGACTTGATTTGACTGGTTTCAGACATGTGATGCTTGGCATCTGGAGATTTTAGCACCATCTCTGCCCCAACAAAATGCCTGTCTTACATATTTCACCATTATTGACTATCTTTTGTCTTGACTAACCTAAGAGTCATTCATTCTTTAGCTTATGGTTTTTGTTTTTTTGTTTTTTGTTTGTTTTTTTGTTTTGTTTTGTTTTGTTTTGTTTTGGAGGCATTTAATTCTTTGCACAAGAAAAAGATGAAGTTTAAGACAAGGACCCAGGGAGTGCTCCTTGCTGAAGTAAAACCAGCCTGGTGGGACACTGTACATAGTATCTGGTGGTGACTGATAGTTTGGAGTGGATACTTGTATTGATTAATTTGTCATCACGTTGACAAAATGCCATGACCAAAAGCAATGTGAAGATACAAGAGTTTATCTGGGTTTACTATTCCAAAAGAAGAGTCCATGGCAGCGGCAACTGCAGAAGGAAGCCGAGAGATCACATCTTCAACTGAAAACTCGAATCCAATAAAATAAACTGGAAGCAGGGGGGAGGATAGGAAATCTCAAAGCCCACCTCTAATGATGGACTTCCTCCAGCAAGGCCTTACTACCTCCCCAAACAACGACCCCACTGTGGCCCACGCCCTTTACATATTCACACCTCTGAGCACCAGTTCTCCTTCTATCCACAGCAATTGGGGTGCTGTCTTCTGCACTGCGATGCTCTTCTGCACCGATGGAGACCATTCCCGAGAAAATGCCAGGCTAGGTTTCTCCCCTCTATAGCTACTGTGTGCAGAAGAGAGTACCAGCTTTTCATTGAGGCAGAAGACCTGATGTGTAGGTTCTCCATCCTGGTGAGTTATGGAGAGACATACCCTGGTGCCAAAAATGACACCAGGTCTCTCCATCAGAACAGCCCCTCAAGTTGCCTCCCACCAGGCTGGGCTACGTTGAGACCTTGTTCCAAGACTTTGTTCCAATGAAGCAAGAACTGTTTGTAGGCAACTGGAAGGAGGCAGAGAGAAGAATACTGCTTTGGGCATGGCTCTCCTCTTGACCCAGAGGGGCTCCCTGGAGTGATGGATGCTAGGGTCACCACATCAGATAGGCTTGGATCCTGCATAATTACATCTCTGTGGAGCTTTACAGAGGAACTCTGCTTCTTCTCTCACATTTCTCTGCGGCTGATATTTCCACGGTGACTCTTGAGGCTGAGTAGCCACAGAGCATGCATATTGTATGGGGAGGCTCTTCATCAGCAATGCCAACCTTGCTTTGCCCAACTCCAAGGGACTTGGATTGAGAATCACTCTGTGATCACCTCACACCATCCATAGCAGACAAGAGCAATTTTCCACAGAGGCAAAGATGACTAACTTCTGGGAAGAGAGCATCCCTTAGTTCTCCAAGGCCTGCCCTCTGAGGATCACTGTGCGTAGCATCTAGCAGCGCAGCCTACCTTGTTCCAGCAGGGGAGGATAAAGCTACCAGTTTGAGTCTGATGTTTTATTTATCTGTACTGGTAACTTTATGTAGGGTGTGTTTCTCTGTTTGGGCCTCAAGGCTGGTTGAGCAAAAGGCGGGAAACATTAATAAGTAATAGACAGAGAGGGGCTGTCCATTTATAGTCTTTCAGAGATGACCTGGTTTCCATTCCAGTGGGAGCGTTAGTGTTGTTTTAGAGTGATAGGCATCTGTGGATGCTTGCAGTGGTGCATTTGGGGATAACCAGGAGGGACACCTGCTTGGGCTATTTTTAGAATAAAAATTAAGAAACCTCAGGCAGCCCCAGGGGCCCTCCCCAGTTGGCAGTGCACACACTGTGAGCCCGAATAGTCCATTTTTCCTGGGGTTGCGTGGGATCACTGTGTTCCTTTCTGTTCGCCTCCAGTGTCTGGTTATTATTAAACCACCCTTTGTGAGAGATTAACTCTGGCTTCCCTCCCAGTGAGGAGATGTCTACATAGAGCCAGAGCAGGCAGCCAATGGCAGGCACATGGGTTATTTGGTGTCGTACAGGAACAAACAACTGGTTGACAAGCCAGTTCTTCACTTTCTGATGGCTTCCCTTGGCATGGAAACAAGCTTCCGTAGCACATGGTATAAATGCTTCCCAAGCCTGCCTGCCTTCATTCATTCAGAAAGTATTTCCTAAGGGCCCCCTGTGGGATTTATTATTTCTAAAATGGGGATAATCGTGGTACCTATTGCATAGAATTATGTGGATTAAATGAGCTAATAATGTGTTAAGGATTTAGAACGGTGCCTGGCACATAGTTAGGGCTTAGTCAAGTCAAGCTTGGCTGTGCAACTGAAGGGCCGATTTTCTTTTTTGTTCTAGGTGAGAAATGGACAGTGGAGCCAACAGTATAGAAAGATAGTTTCTGTGGCAAAGTAGGGAATTGAATTTTTAGAGTGTGTATACGTGTGTGTGTGTGTGTGTGTGTGTGTGTGTGTGTGTGTGTGTGTCTTCGTGTGTTTAAATTAGTCTGGAAACCAGAGGTTTGTGTGTCATTCTCTAGGCATACCTTATTTTTGAGACAGAGTGCCTCACTAGCCTAGACTTGGTCTTCGAGACTATACTTGCTAACTAGCAGGCCACAGGGATCCTACTTTTGCCTCACCAGTGCTAAGATTCCAAGCAATCCAAGAACATGCCTGGTTTTTAAATGTGGGTTCTGAGGACCAAACTCAGATCCTCATTAGTTTTGGTGGTGGAGTGTGTGTGTGTGGGAGGGGTTGGTTGTTTGGTTTGGTTTTTTGAGACAGGATTTCTGTGTGTAGCCTTGGCTGTCCTAGAACTCACTCTGTAGACCAGAGACTGGCCTGGAACTCGGAGATCTGCCTGTCTCTTGTTTCCGGAGTGATGGGATTAAAGGCATACACCACCACTGACAGACTAATCCTCATGATTTTAAGGCAAGCACTTTACTGACTGGCTTATCTCCCCAAGTCCAAGGGATTCATTTTAATGGGGACAAATCTATAGACAAGGATGATGCTTCCTGATATCATGGTTCACAGAGTGAAGATCTTTGAGCAGCCGTATCAACATCATCTGACTATGAAATAGAAATTCTTTGTTCTTGCCCAAGGGTTTCAAGTCAAATATTTCAGAGTTTGGGCTAGCAATTTGTATTTGAATAAAGCCTCTGAGATTCTCCTTGCTAAGTTTGAAAATAGCTGCCTCGTCTCTTGACGACACTGGGTAGGAAAACTTTAGCAATGTCTGCCTCATGACCTCTACTGTATTTAACGTCTACTAGTCCAGTAGGAGGCAGGCTCTGGACAGTACCTCCTTCATAAGGCAGGCAACAGCCTTGTTAACTGGCAGGGACCTTGTTAGTGCAGGCCCAGCCTGCTTACTGAGCACAGCCAAGCCAAACCTCAACTCTCCTCCTGGCTTGCTGCCAACAGGGAACCACAGCCCACCCCTGCCATCCATATGCTAAGGATTCAGAGCTGGGGCTATGTTAAGTGGGTTTTTTTTTTTCCAGAACAACTGTGAGCTGCAAGGCCCCAGGGCACCTCTCATCACTATGAGAAACGAGGGAGGTCAGCCTCTCTGGGTCCTTTCTAAGCAGATGCACATCTGGTTTGTGTGAGTCTGCCTGCACACACCCAAAGACAGCCCATGGCCAATAGAATGTATCACACCAGCACCTCTGAAAAGCTTGTTACTGGCCTGGCTTTTATTATTGATGAGCTGCCACCTCTGCGATGGAACTCCACAGCTGGAGAGAATTTGAGAACATCCGTCTACACTTTCCAGCTTCGATCATTTGCTTGGTGGTACAAATTTGTATGCTCTGGAATGGTGGGAATTAACATTATCTCCCCATGTCTACTGACCTTCAGCCCTTCCCTAAGGAACATTACATGAATGGCCAGGGCCATTGTTCCTATAAATGCCTACTGTTTAGGATAGAGTATTCTATGTCAATAGGAGAATACCAACTAGATGAGGAGTTAGAGATCGAGACATAAGTGTGGATGTCTCATGAGACAGGAGGAGGCTAGTTAGTGTTCCAGGCCTGGAAGGTGGGGCAGCAGAATCTTAGGATATAGAGAAAAGGGGTCTTAAGTAAAGGGGTATCAAAAAGTACAAGAGGGGGCAGGGAATTGAGAGTGTTTAGAGGGAGCAATGATCTAAATCATCCAGAGCATAAGTAGAGTAATAGAGGGAATCGGGTCTTCAAGAATAGATTAGTATGCTTTCTCCAAGACGAGGGGTTTGGACAACATTTCTATGGGGGCTAGGAGGAAGTCTGATGAAGAATAGGAAGGGGGTTGAAATTGTAGTTGCTCTCATTAGATATCCTTAGTGGGAGTCTTGCTCAGAGACATAGCTCCAGGAAGCAGCAGAAACAAAGGAAGAACCAGGAAGTTAGTGTCTACAAGTTCATGACTGTGGGAGGTAGGTGGAAGCCAATGGGTAAGGAGAAGGATGTTCAAATGAAAGGTTGCATAATAGAAAAGCATCAAAACTCTCCAGTGGGGCTTGGAATGTAGATCAATTGGTAGAGTGTTTGTCTTGCATTCATGATGCACAATACCAAATACACTGGGTATAAATGCCTATTCCTCACATTTGGCAGGTAGAAGTAGGATCATGAGTTCAACGGCATCCTCAATACATATCGAGTTGGAAGGGTAGCCTGGGTTACATGGAACTCTATTTCAAAACAAACAGGCAAACAACTCTCTAGAGATTTGGGGAAGCAAGACTGGCCACTAACTGAATTTTGCTGCAGTTCTGGTCCACAGTCCTAGACACTTATCAGAAGAGACGTTTGTCTCCCATCAGGCAAACACCAGAGGTCCTCAGCATCACATGCCAGCCAGGCTAGGAACATCTAGCCATTCCAGGGAGTCTTGGCATGGGGTTGAACCATGGGCTTGGTTCTGAGTCACAAGAGTCCGAACCACCTACTGAGTCATTTGCAAAAGCTGTCTTTTCCTTCGTGGTTTCCCAACAGTTACCCACCCCAACCAATGGCTGGTAGCTTGCAAGATCTGAAGGGAGCCGCACAGTTCACCATGTCGTAGCTCCAGGCAAACTCAAGTTGTGTATGTCAAGCTGCAGCATGGAAGTTGCCTCCTTGCCCTTCATGGAGAAACATGGCACTGGGTGATGGCACACAAGCAAGGAGATGTGCCTGTTACTCGGTCTCAGGTCTTGGGTTCCCATCCCTGAGTAAATCTGATGGAATGGAAGTTTCTCTAGAAAAGTCTCAGAGTGACCAAGGTCTGCTTTCAACTGAAAGAGGGTCTACAAAAAAGTGTGTCTGTCCTGATGGGGGAACAGAATTTGGTTCAAGTCTGCTATGTCGTTTCTATCCCTCACGCCTTTCTTTCTTTCTTTCTTTCTTTCTTTTTTTTTTTTTTTTTTTTGGAGCAGTTTCACCTCAGTTAGTTTTCACTCTCTCAGACAGTAATCTTGGAAAACATCAGAACATCTTCCCACTTGGGGAAACACTGACCTTTTTAGGGTGAACACTAGCAATGCAGATGCCTCCCATGATTTGTTACTTGTTTGTTTGTTTGTTTGTTTGTTTGTTTATGTGTAGGGACCCTATATTGTAACATCAGTTTGGACATAACAGCCAAAGCACCAAGTCAGTACAGTAGCTTCACAGGACTCCCTGGTACTGAACTCATTAGAAAGAACTGAATATTTAGCTAGCGTGTTCAGCCAGCTGTGCTAGGTCTGAATTATCTCCATCATAAAGCATAGAGAGGAGGCAGAGAATCTCCTCAGGCTGAGTCTCATCTTCTGTTTGGTTCTGGAGTCTTCTCAGGGGTTGGAGACTTAGAAAACATTTTCCTGTAGAAGCCTTGCTGTGGGGAGAGGCGCTTTTGGCACAGTGAAGTCTCTCTGAAGCATTAAGTCTTGGCATAAGGTGCATGAATTTTGGTACTGGCACCTATTTCTGGAGGCAAATCAAGGCCATTTGATTCAGAGAGCAGTCAAAATGCTGAAGACTTGAAGAATCCTTGGAGTCTGAGAGATAGGTAGTCATAGCTCGGTAAGCTGGAGCTCTCCCCTTCTCCCCTGCTCTCCCTGGTAGCTGTCTGTTGGGAAGCCCTTCTCCTAAGGAGGAGCACATGGAAGAGCTTCATCAGGGAGAGTCAGGTTCAGGTGACAAGTGCCAGGTGTCAGATGGAGGCCTGTACGATGCCCCTCTCTGTCTAGGTCAGGGCCTGTAGGCTTCTAGGTGGTTGTCACGTCATGGTGACTCATGTGGTCACTATGTGCTTGGATCTTCCTCGGACCACTCATTGACTTGGCATCTTTTGCTGCTGCAGTCAGGTACACTGTCGCACGTGGGGGAAGAACTGAGTCTTGCAAGTCATCCTGACTTCCACACATGCACAGCAGCACATGCATGTGTGCATGCATGTACACACGGTACTCACACAAGCAAGCACACAGAGCAAACGAATTAAATGTGGTTTTAAAAATTTGAAAATATGTGCATGCTCGAGATGCATTTGTAAGGGGTGAGTCCCTCTGGATGGAGCAGGAATGCCTTTTGCCCTAAAAGAGCAAACTCTGGGCTTAAGAACTACTCTCTCACCTTACTTAAGCCTTAAGCAAAACTTTGGGGGCCACACCTAAACTCATGTGAGGCTATTCCATATATCCTATTTGATTCTCCCACGATCAGCCACTAGACTAGGGCCTAGACTCAGAGATGGACAGGTGGCCATCTCTCCTCAGGGAACACATGTTCTCAACAAATTGGGAGTAAGTGATGACAGTCACCTCATGCAACTGTAGACTTGGATCCTCTGTCAACCTAATAGGGAGAGAGGAGCGGGGTGGCTTGGACTCTTTAAAGGACCTCAGGTGTCTTTCATTCTCTATGAATGAAGCACAGACCACCGTGAGGCTGTCTCACTTCTTCCACCAAGGGGCAGGATCAGCTCATGTCTGTAAATATTCACGGAAGCTAGGGTTCACCTGGTCCCTCAATTCCCTAGGTGATTTCCTTCCCATACTGTCTCATCCTGGTAGTAGGTCACTCTCTGACTGACTGACTACCTGGTGATAGGTCATTTCCTTCCCTCCATGTATTGGGAAGAAAAAAATCATGTAGAAAGGGGTGTAACTACAGACTACATCTTATTCCCATGCATCCTCCACACTCCTGACTGGCAGGTGCTTGAGAGCTGGATCCTGTGTCGACTTGTGGAGACACTGGGAATGAAATTAGGAAAAAAAAAAAAAAGAAAAAGAAAACCTCTGCCATCCTCCTGTGAAGAAGTGACCAACAAGGGCATAACCAAGGCTCACGTGGCATTTGCTAGCTAGGAAAATAAAAGTAGAAGGGAGAAGACAGGTATCTCAAGCCCCACCAGGAATGTTGAGGATTTGATTTTGTCCAGGTTCCCTACAAGCCAGTAACACAGAGTGACAGACAAAAACTGCACTGTCCATGATAGTGACCACCAGCTTCACGCAACATTGACATGAGTTATTGAAATTAAATGATATTAAAACAATCTGATTGCTTCTCTTTTTTATTTCTATGTGTGTGTGCATGAGGATGGAGGTCAAGGTTGACATATCTTCCTCTGTCATTTTCCATTTTACTTTTTGACACAGGCTCTCCCCGTGAATTTGGAGTTTATCAGCTGGCCTGCCAGTGAGCTCCAGGAATACTCATGTCTCCACCCCAACTCCAAGCGCTGGTATGACAAGTTTTGCCAGCATGCCCAGTTTCTGTGCAGGTTCTGGGGAACCCTAGCTCAGGTTCTCGTGCTTGCATGGCTTTATTGATGAGCCATCTCCCCAGCTCTAGTTCCTCTCTGATACTAGTCACCTGTCAAGTGCTCAAGAGCCACTGTGACTAGTGGCTAGAGGCACTAGCTACTGCTTTCTTGTGGAAAATCCACATGGAGTATTGGAGATGGCACAGAATACTGGAGAGCTTGTGGGAGCCTTGGAGATGTGGGAGTAAAGAGGAGGGACACTCACCCAGGGACTAGGGTCTTGGCAAGCTCTTCCAGATGGCTGTTATACACACCCATTTCAGGATGTAGTCCTCTTAAGGATGATAGAAGTTAGATAGTGAGCCTGGACATCCTGGTACAATGACTGAGCATCTTCTGAGAGCATCTTCTGAGAGGCTTCTGGCTCTCTCTACTCCCATGCAAGATATTCCAACCTAGACTTTCAGATGAATATGATGAGCCATCTATGCTGGCAGCCAAGAGTACACTCAGTGAAGCCCTCTTGGTTCCCCCAAGGCATACTCGGAAAAAAAAAAAAGAAAAAAGAAAGGGGGCTTTCCTGCGCTAGCTCCCTCTCTCCTTCTCCAGGACCAGGAGGATGGAAATAACCTCACCGCTCCCCTTGAGCATGTTTGAATCATAAGTACATTCCCTCTAAAATAAATTTATTTCCTTCTGCCTTCCTCCCCACAAAGCCCAACCAGTGATGAATACCAGACTTCATAGCTTATTTGTCAGCACAGGGCACCTGTGAGGATTCCTGTGGAAGATAAATTTTGGTCTGGGAGAGGGGGGCCCGGAGAAGGAGGGACCTGGACAGGAATAAATCTTAACATGTTGTGCCAGACTGTGAATGAGCGTTTGCCTCGGCAAGGCTCACCTTCCTGACAAGGGATGATAAATTACCCTCTTTGTTGACACCTTCATTGGGTTATTTATGGCTCATTAATTGAACCGAAAAGGGGCCTTGTAGACCCAGCAGGGGACCATACAATGCTCCTCCAATGGACCCAGCTCAAAGAAAAGAACAAAGAACGGAGAGGCGGGGAGGGCAGGAGTTTGTCCAGCTCCTTGACTTAAGGACACTCTTCACCAAACAATTCAAGATTAATAAATGAAAAAAGAAAAGAAAAGAAAAGAAAACACAGGTAATTATCAATGGGCATGGTAGCAACCCACAAGCCCCACACCCCCAGCCCTCAGCCCCTGTACTTCTTGGAGCATTCTAGAGGAGTAGGTGCCTAGAGGGCTGTGCTGTATTGGCAGTGTCATGCTTGAATCTCCTAGCAAGCCAGCTATGGGGAAGTGAAAACTCAGAGGACTCAGGCAAAGTCCCAGCTCCCCCACAGGTTTGCTCCATGACTTTGGGGAGCTTGTGTGAGCCCTCAACTCCAGCGTCCTCCCATTTGAAATGAGAGCATTGGAGTAGAGGACCTCAAAGCCTTCTGCCATTCTTTTCTGATGTTGTTCGGATTTTTCTTATGTGTATGTGTGAGCATGTTCATGTGCCTGTGTGTGCCTGTGCCTGAGCATGTGGAGGCT
>JADRCD010080409.1:0-17698 GCA_019843815.1 Montemys delectorum | reverse complement strand
TATACATGTATGGGTTCATGGCTCCAGATACATATGTAGCAGAAGATGGCCTTATCTAACATCAATGGGAGGGGAGAAAGGTTTGATGCCCCAGCATAGTGGAATGCTAGAGTGGTGATACAGGAGTGAGTGAATGGGTGGGGGAGCACCCTCATAGAGGCAAAAGGGAGAGAGAGAGAGGGGGTGGGATGGGGGATTTTTTTCATGGGTAACCAGGGAATGGGATACCATTTGAAACATCAATGAATGAAATGATTATTAATAATAATAATAATAATAATAATAAAGAATTTCTCTTGCTCTTCCTGTGCCTCTATATAGTTAACATCATAATAAGTATTTAGTTGGCTTATGACTATCAGATAATGCCTTTTATATATATT
The DNA here is from genome assembly GCA_019843815.1 of Montemys delectorum. Taxonomy (NCBI): domain Eukaryota; kingdom Metazoa; phylum Chordata; class Mammalia; order Rodentia; family Muridae; genus Montemys; species Montemys delectorum. The sequence continues at coordinate 17,315 of JADRCD010080409.1, read as the reverse complement.
ATTCTGAAATAATAATCTTCTATTTCTCCCTTATTGTGGCCCAATAACCTAAATATAGGTTCCTGTAAATCAACAATGTCTACTGATGAAAGATTAAGAAGAGGTGAGTAAACCAGCAAACTGGCCAAGGCTAGACTGTGTCTGTAGTGAAAAATAATATACTTTTTTCAGTAAACTAAATGACTTGTTGTTGGACCATTATAAGCTTCAAATTTGAACAGTGCTTGTTTCCAAATCTTTGGGGAAAATAGTTTGAGAAAATTTTGAGGATATTTCTGAATACATGTGATGGATTAGAATAAGACTCAATACTACAGTTACATAAATATTTAAGAAGTAATAAAATATTTCAGTAACATAATGAGAATCCAATTTTTTTGTTACTCAGTTTAGACACACAGCTAAAGACACAGCTAACATAATTTAGAATAAACAGCATTAACATGGGGTTTATCTTGCATAGCTTTACCATGGAATTCTTAGATTTGTTTATACAAAGTTAATAACTAGAGAAATAATTTATGCAGTTTCTTTACAGTTTCTTAACCATGCATTTGCAAGATGAAATCTGATTGCTTGAAAATGTATTAAAGCTTAAGTTATCCATGGCCATCAGAATGCATTTACAGATCTGCCACCCATTAGCACAGCCACAGCCACAGCCACAACCACATTCTCAGTCACGGCAGGATGATCACAGACTGATATCCATCTAATCTATAATGATAAAAATCTTCTAGAAACAGCCTGGCTAAAGGATCACTTACAAATAGCATATAAAAATCGCTTCACAAATTCAATGCAATAGTGATCAAGCCTGGTCTACAGAGTTCCAGGACAGCCAGGGCTATACAGAGAAACCCTGTCTCGAAAACAAAACAAAACAAACAAACAAACAAAAAACAGTGATCAAGCTGAACCCTATAGAGAGCTAGTAATAAGCTAGTACCTTAAAGTGAATAGTTACCTAGAGACCAGGAGAGCAAACATTTTGAATCCATTACATACATATAGAAACAGAGACATAGATACCAAAAGAATACAAACAAAACAAAACAAAATCCCCACTGTGTCTCATGCCTGCCAGGCTTCTTGTTGTAGCCCTATCTTGTCTTTCATAAGGACAGTCACCAGGATGCTCTACAGTGGTATCTAACAGGCATAAGCAGTTCTCAGAGCCTCTAAAAGGAAACTTAAGTCTCCAGGAAAAGAGGAGTAGAATTTTAACTCCAAGAGCAGGGGATAATCTTTGAAAGTAATTGTAGCTGATGAAGATTTATCCAGAGATCACCAGAGACTGAAATTAGAGACCAGAATTTAGGACCCTTGAGGACCCAAGAATGCCAGACAAGCAAGTTACACGTAATGTAAAGCTGATATGACTGACTGACCATACCATACCAGATGCATACCATATCCTTTAATTAAGGACCTTATATAGAGGACATGTAGCAAAATGAATGCAATTACAGGATGGGTGACAGTCTTTACCCACAGTGCACCAATATTCAAGTGAGACATGCTTCTGATTGAAGGCTTTAGACTGGAAAACTGTGCTTTATTAACTACATTACTAGATTTCAGGCTGTATGTTTATTTTAAATATGTGCAAAATACATTCTGTTGCCACTTCAGAGAGTGGATGGCAAGTGCATGCTTCTGTAATATGTTGATACTCCTGGTAAATGGAAAACAGCGCTGCATTCATTTTTGTCATTTTATTCTTTGGGGACTACAATTGACCACTATATTTGTAAGTCCAATATTTGATTGAATTTCTGTGATAATCAGTTAAAGGCTCAAAGAGCCAGAATCCATTTACAGTGCTCCACCTTTCTACATTAACTGCGTGTTGGCAATACAATTGTATTAGTTGTGGAAATCCAAAGATAAATTCTGACCTATTTACTGGCATTATCACTGTCACATTCAACTTTCCCCTGTACCTTCGCAAGTATAATTCATTTTCTGAGGCAAAATATACACTTTTCTTATTACAAAGCAGTGGCGCTTCAAAACGTGGTTATGAGAACTTAGTGTGAAGCTTTATTTGTTGCAATAATATCATTCCCTTCTAAAATCTTTCACTTGTTGCCTTCTCATTGAATTATCTGTCTAGAGTGTTCTGAAGTTTGGGTTTATATTGAAACAATAAGGAAGGGAAAGTCAACCGGGGGATAGACGGAATCACACAAGAGAAATAAATTCCAACAACATAAATTCACTTGCTATGGAACAGGCTTTTCTGAATTCCTTTAACCCAGCACTTACTGACCTGTGACATGTACTTAACAGAATCTAGATTCTTAAACAAAGAAATGAAGGTAAATAATTTCTTGGCCTTTTTGCCATCTCTTTTCCAATATTGCATGGATTCCCTGGATGCCAGAAGAACAAATTGGATTCAAAGACAGATGAGCATGGGTGAGTCACAGTTGGGTGATATAGTTCACTAATCTTAGAAAATGTTTCTTTAAGATAATTGACAAGTTAGAACCTGTAGAGGCTAAATAAGTTAAACTGTAAGCCCCACTGGCCTAAAGAGGGGTACATTCTGAATTGCTGGAGGCTGTTGTTCGCACAACAAGCCCCATGTTTTTATCCACCAAAATAAGTTTGGAGAACCCATCGGCACCATATGCGTTTGGTCACACGCAGCTGATGGATAACACAGGCAGGAAGTACATAGGGTTGTATGCTGATCCCCAGTTGGAGAACAGTGGCAAGCACCTTAACATTCACAGGGTTTGCTTTTATGGGCATGCCATTGACCTAAATTCAGGGTCATTTCTCCGGGAATCCCAGGTGTGGACCTAATTAATGTACATTTTCCTGGCCAGTACCAAATAAAGCTTGATTTAATTGAATAGTTGTGGAACTGGTTTTTCTCCTCAGGGTTTTCAGATTAACAAACCATCAGAAGCTTTTATCCTGCACAGTTTTCAAAACAGCAACGTATTCATGTTTATGTACATGCGCCTAGAACGAACCAGCTGCAGATACATGAGGAGAGAGAAAAACTTACGAGAAAGTCTTCAAAGATCTTCTTGAGTTCTTCGTGGCCATGTCTTTCAGAAATATGCAGCAGGTCTGACCCATCTGTAGACTTGATCCTCGCTGCCCAGGTTGCTCCTGAACACTGCAGCAGATGGAGAGCCAGACTCTTTAAGCCAAATTTTGCTGCACAGTGGAGAAGTGTTGGAGGCTCTGTGATGTGAACATCTGGAGACAGATGAAATACCAAGATTGGATAGTTCCTTATATCGGCACTGCCATGAAACAGTTACATACAATCTATTCTTGAAAGCCACACTCAGAAAGCTGAGCGGAACTTCAGTAATTGCGAGAAAACAACAGGGGCTGTTGTAATATAGACTCTCTTCCTTACTTCCTTAAAATAAATACAAACAACTCTCTAGAATCTATGCTCCAATCTTAATTGTGGAGCAGCCTAAAATTACTGTAAGAATTTTACTTTTCAATTTCAAAAAGTCTACTGGGCCCTTTATGATATGAAATAGGTCAAAGTCTAAGAAACATTTTATAAGGTAAGAGTTTTATGGTCATTCACTGACAATATTTAAAATTGGTACCAACTTTCAATAAAAGTAATATATTCTCTTGAAAACATGTAATATATAAATTCCTATATATTTGCAATGACTTACCTTATAGATTTTTTGCTGTAGTTAAAATAGGTCAAAGTTAATCAATACAGATATGTACCTGTTAATGTCAAAATTCTCTTATGCCTTGATCAACTCATCCTTGGCTACAGTAGAAAATTTATTAACAGTTCCATCTCTTTTAAGCCCATACCCTATCATGGTTCCTTATCCTGCCATTCACTTAGGTTAAGTCCCCATTAATTCACTTTCAGCATTTTATTAAATAAATATTTATTTATTATAAGAAGGCATACATTTTTAACATCAATAATTTTTCTCAGTATCTCCATGTTACTATATTATTATGTACCCCAAAATAAAGAACTTCCCTGGGATTCTATTTCCACACAGCAGAAGGAATGGCCACCATGGTCTAATGGCTCTTTCCTGTATTGTGGGCATGTATCCAGAATCAAAGAAAGCAAGCTGTTCAGGACTTGTACTCAGGCCTCCATTGTATTATGGACCTTTTCGCTATCATCATCATCCTGGTTAGTTTTGTCAACGCGACACAAACTATATTCTTTAAAAGAAAGGGATATTCTGTTGCGAAAATGCCTCTATAAGATCAGGCTGTAAGCAAGCTTGTGTGACATTATTTTAAATCAGTGATGTGGGAGTGTGTCTCCCATTGTGGGTGAGACTACCCTTGGGATAGTGGACCTGACTTCTACAAGAAATCAAGCTGAGCACGCTACGGGAAGCAAGCCAGTAAGCAGCACCTCTCCATGGGCGCCGCCTCAGCTCCTGCCTCCAGGTTCCTATCCTGTTCGAGTTCCTGTCCTGACTTCCCTTGGTGAAGAATAGTGATAAGGAAGTGTGAGCCAAGTGAATCCCTTCTTCTCCAAGTTGCTTTGGTCATGCTGTGTCATCGCAGCCATTGTGACCTTGAGACAGCCATTTTAGGAATTCAACCCTAGATCACATAATCAATAAATACTGTTGCTTAAAGTTGCCTATGTCTCTATTTCTATCATTTTTTTTTACAGAAGCATCATCTGTATTTAAAACAGAAGTGATAATATTCAATAAATTTGGGCAACTGTGCACAGCTCTGTAAAAGTCACCTAAACCATGTGAGTGAATTTATCATCACAGAAGTGTCCTCACGTACCAGTCCAGTAATCCCCAATATTAGAGGTAGTTACATCCTCAAATTCTTAAAAGTCGACAAGGCATTTTGTATCTCATCTGAGTGAGTTATATTTTATGCATTCTTATGCAACAAAGTCTTCTGTTTCTGCCCTTTAATCATTTTCCTGGGTAGAATATATTTTCCCAACATTTCTCAATTCCCAATCTCCAGGACTACTCTATTTAAACTTGTTTTTAGTGTTTCTATATATTATGTCTTTATTAGTTTATTTTTCTTTCTGGGTTTTTCAAGACTTACTGAATCTACTGTTTGTTTCCTTTCATCAATTTAGGATCACTTTTGATTTGAAATAGTTTTCCTGTCTCATTCTTTCTCGCCTTCACTGGGAAATTGAGTACACAAATGCAAGATTAAATCATCAGGATCAGCTAAAGCGTGAAGCAAAGCTAAGGCAAATGAGTACACAGAAGAGATGGATTTATTCTTTCTAGAGTTTTATGTAGATTTAAAGAATTTACTTTGTTCTTTTAGCTGAAATAATGTATTTTGACCTGTTTTAAAATTCACTGATTCCTTCCTTACTTTGTTGTTTCTATTACTAATGTTATCTAAATCTATCTATCTATCTATCTATCTATCTATCTATCTATCTATCATTTCTTACCTATTTATCATCTATATATCTATCATTGTTTGTCTATCATCTGTCTATTATATGTCTTTCTATATATCTATCTCATCCATTTATCATATATCTATTTATCTATCATTGTCTCTTATCTGTCTATTATCTCTATCTATGTATCTATGTATCTATGTATCTATCTATCTATCTATCTATCTATCTATCTATCTATCTATCATCTATCTATCTATCTATCCACAGATTCATTCAGACAGTGTTTTACTACACAGTCCTGGCTAGATTGGAACTCACCACGTAGACTAGGCTAACCTCAAACTCATGGAGAACTTGCTGCCTCTGCTTCCCAAGTGCTGGAATTGAAGGTATGTGTTACCATGCCTCACAGACAGTCCATTTAATTTTAAGCAGTTTTTTGAGAGTCTTTCTTTATTATATTTTCCATTTTGCTGATGAAATTTCTCCTTTAATGCCTCCACATCAATCTTTGCAGTAGATGATCACTGTAGTTATTTAAACACCCACAACTGACAAGTTCAGAATTAGGAGCATTTCCATGACTGCTTTTTTGGGGTGCTACATGCTTAACTAAGGAGCTCTTCCATTCTCCTTCTCACACATCTTGCAATATTACTGCATTATAATACTTGTATGGTACTAAAGGACTGAAATAATCAGTATTTTTCCTACAACAGGGCACACATTTTAGAGAGCCAAGCCCACTCTGGTGGTTGAAAGAATTAATCTGTAGAATGAGCTGAGTGTGCTTTTCTGAGTCAAGGCTTTAGTCAGGCGCAGATGGAGCACTGACTTCAAATATACTGATGGTCAGATCATATCTTTGTCTTCAACAGAGAGTGAAGGCTGAGCCCTGGTGAGCTACCAGCTTTTCTGTGGCTATTCCTTGGCTCTTGGGGGGTTGTAGTTTGCCCTGGAATTCCTTTACACCCAAATCTCTTTCAGCAGGACCTCTGCAGGGCACTCAGACAACATGCATAGCTCAAGCTATAACATTCCATTATATCTTGGAACTCCTTTATCACAGTTTTCACATGATCTGTGTTTACATTCTGGCTGCTGTTGCTTTTGATATGGCCAAAGATTTTTGCAAGACTTGTCTCCACAACTGTCTTCGTCAATATTGAATTGTGGTGAAGAGACATCGTGACCATGACAACTTATAGAGGAAAACATTTACTTGGGGATGGCTTACAGTCTCTACATCTGGATCTGCTGGCAGCAGCAAGAGAGTAAGACACTGGACCTGGCTTGAGCATTTTGAAACATTAAAACCCACTCCCCATGACACACTTCATATAGGAAGGCCACACCTACTCCAACAGGCCACACCTTCTAATAGTATCACTCTTTGGTGCCCAAATATTCCAACATTCCAATCTATGAGCCTATGGGGGCCATTCTCCTCCTCCTCCTCCTCCCCCTCCTCCTCCTCCTCCTGCTCCTCCTCCTCCTCCTCCTCCTCCTCCTCCTCCTCCTCCTCCTCCTCCTCCTCCTCCTCCTCCTCCTCCTCCTCCTCCTCCTCCTTCTTCAGTGGTTTTTATAGATGCCACAGCATCTTTTTTTTTCATTTGGTTTATAGCTATATTTATTTTCATTCATTGAACTGGATAGCTATCTAGGGTCTATTTCATTATCTTTGTCTTGAGAGCTTGTGAGCAGTACCTTCCTCCATAGAAATGGTTCTTTGCCATACATAATCATCACAAAGTTTGCCAAATAATCTGTTGTGAGATCTTGTTTTATTCTATCAGGGATGGGTATAGTTAAGAGGTCCTTTTTCTTACTTGCAAAGTTATCTGTCATATTCTGGGGTTAGGTTTATTTATCCTTCTTCTGTAATTAATTTTCTGCTTGGTAGCCCCAAGGGCTAGCAGAATGAACGGGAATATGTAAACTTGGGGGGATGAGGTGGGGGGGACCCTCTAGAAAATACCAGAGACCTGGGAGGTGAGAGAGTCTCAGGACTTAAAAGGAGGGACCTTAGATAAAATACCCACCAGTGGGAGACAGAACTTAGCAAGTCCACTTCTAGTAGAAATATATAGGGCATCAAGTGGAGTGATGGGGTTGCCATCCACAGTCAGAAATTCTGGCCCAGAATTGTTCCTGTCTAAAAGGGGCAAAAATGGAGAAGAGACTGAGGGAAAGGCAGTCCACTGACTGGCACAAATTGGGATTCATCTCAAGGGGAGGCTCCAAGGCCTGACACTATTACTGATGCTCTCTTGTGCTTACAGACAGGAGCCTAGTGTGGCTGTCCTCTGAGAGGCCCAACAAGCAGCTGACTGAGACAGAAGCAGATACTTACACCCAACCATTGGACTGAAGCAGGGACCTCTGTGGTTGAATTAGGGAAAGGCTGGAAGAAGCTGAGTAGGAGGGCTTCATAGGAAGACCAGCAGTCTCAACTAACCTGAACCCTGAGATCTTTCAGACACTGAGCCACCAACCAGGCAGCATACAGGAGCTGGTCTGAGGTCCCCACACATATACAACAGAGGACAGCCTGATATGGCTTCAGTGGGAGATGTGCTTAACCCTTGAGAGACTTGAGGTCCCAGGGAGTGGGGAAGTCTGGCAGAGAAGCGGGGGCAACCTCTTGGAGACAGTAAAGAAGCAGAATGGGATGTGGAACTGTGGGAGAGGAGACTGGGAGGGGGACAACAGATGGACCGTAAAAAGTGGTAATAAAAAAGAAAGAAAGAACAAAAAAACATAATAAACAAAGCTAAATGTAGAAAAAATATTTTAAAAATCTGAGTCAGTTTATAGTCTCAAGGCTAGTGAAGTCATAGATCTCAAGACTTTACTAAAGTCTAATTGTATTATAAATACTGATCCTTATACCCACAGTTGTTTTTCTTTGAAAGAGACAAAAACAATTATGAAAACTGTAGGCAACTAAGAAATGTTGAGCCAGAGAGAAATTAGTCTTTCTCAGGAATGAGTCCCCTAGTTGGTTATTCAGTACCATGTGACCAGCCTTGAAATCATATACAGACAAGCCACACTATAAGGATGCAGTAAGCTGCATTTATATTTTATACAGACATATGTGTAACAACAATAATTAAAGGGAAAGGGAGCACAAATCTGAGAGGGAACAAAGTAGAAGGGGATATGGGAGAGGTGGGAAGAGGAAAGGGAAGAAAGGAGATGGTGTCATTATACTTTAAGTTACACTAGCTGATAGGAGCACCCCCACCCCGCAACACATACACAGCAGAGGACTGCCTGGTATGACCTCAGTAAGAGAAGCACCTAACCCTTGAGAAACCTGAGGCTCCAGGGATGGGGGAGGTCTGGTGGGGTGGGAGGATGGGATATCCTCTTGAAGCAGAGGCGGGGGAATGGGATAAGGAACTGTCAGAGGGTGGGCAGGGGAGGGGGTTAATGACTTGGCTGTAAAGAAAGATTAAATAATAATAATAAAATAATAATAATAATAATAATAATAATTTTTGATTAATAGTAATAATAATAATAATATCAATTTTTTTAAAAAAATCATGATTTGTGAGGTGTACACTTATATTCTCGGCACATGAAAAGTAAAGGCAGGAGGACCAGGAGTTCAAGGTCCGCCTTGACTACGTATGGAATTGGAGACAAGCCTCCAGCACACAAGACCCTGTCGCAACACACGAAACTTATGACGATGCCCACAAAGAAAGAAACTGTGAGTTTTGAACTGTGTATTCTTGTCTCCGTGTAGGTAGCAGTAAGAGGAAAGTTGCACATCCCAATTGGGGAAGGGCTTCTCTTAGTCTTTGTCCTTACTTATCCATTTTCTTAAACTAACAGCATGTAATTAATATTTATAATGCTCTTAGATAAAAATAATAGATTTCCTAAAAAAAAAAAAAATACAAGAACCTACTAAAGTATGATTAATTTTCAGGACATATATTTTTGTTCAGTTTTGTTTTTAAAACAGGGTTTCATGCAGTGCTGAGATTACTTGCATATACTGCCACACCATGCAAACTTTAATTTAACTAATCAAGACTTCTTGTGAGTGTGTGTTATTATCAAAGAATATATTTTAAAAGCTACAATTCACAGTAAGATATGGCAAAATCACTGGGTCCCATATACCCCACCTAAAGAATGATCAGCTTTTAGCTCTATCTGGTAACGTTTGCAAAATAGAAATTTAAGAATAGGAGACTAAAATGCCTGGTGGAAATCTTTTAAAAGGCCATTTAATCAGACATGTCTTTTACAAGTTAAAGTAAACAGAGGAGGAAATTGAGTCATGGACATTCTGTACAGGGTGCTTAAACTGTCTAAGATAATCCCTATAAATGATAGCCAAGAATGAGATTGGCATATTCAAACCAGAGCTTTTAAAAGCTTAACCTAGCTAAATAGAATGAAAAATGGAATGGAACGTGTCCAGGTATAAAATACAAGAATTAATTTAAAATTTGACAGTGAGGAGAGTATGAGAACTGGCAGTGCAAGACACATAAGCCGTTTGTTCTCACAAATTACTCTCTTGGGTATTAAGCTTTCATTCATATAGAGGGAGAGGCCAGGTGGCCACTTTGGGACAGAACAGTGAGTCACATGAAGAAGAGCTTAAAAGACAGGTGATGCACATTTTAATCCCAGCTCAACCAGTAAATCTTTGCCTCTTAAAAATATTCCTTCAACGCTCTGCACCTCAGCCTCTCTATTTCTAAAAGTGGAGGGTTAGAAGTGAGCATTGCAATAGCTCTAACAGTACTCTCCTTTATGCCAAACATGTTGGGGTGGGGAGGTTTCTCTGGGTGTTAAATACAAAGAAGCAGGAGAGGGGCTAGGGAGATGGTAGACTTGGTAAAGCATTGGCTGCACAGACTGGAACCTAGGTTTGAATCCCTACCATCCCTAGCATATTCCGAAGCAGAAAACCACCCCACCACTGCCAATGCACACACACCACCACTACCAAACAATCAATTAATCAAACAAACCAACAAATGAACAAAAAACAAAGTCAGATGTGCCACTGCCTAAGTCTGTAGTATAAGCACCGAGTACTGGTGAGATACAGGACAAGAGAATGACTAGAACTTGCTAGCCAGCTAGTCCAGCCAATGGGTAAGCTCCATAAACTTGGATGCGTTTTCTTTCTCTGTCTCTGTTTCTGTCTCTGTCTGTTTCTCTCTTTCCTCCATTCTCTCTCTCTCTCTCTCTCTCTCTCTCTCTCTCTCTCTCTCTCTCTCTCTGTCTCTCTGTGTGTGTGTGTGTGTGTGTGTGTGTGTGTGTATATATGTGTGGTGTGTGTATGCTCTATTTGTTGCAACTGAATTATCACTATTACAATGCTCTATCTTATATTTAAGGGGAAAAGCTATTAGTTGGGTCCACATTGCCTGTCCCTGGTATACCCTGGTAAAATTGGCCTGTTTAGGGCTGAACACTTAAGTATCACTCTATTCTGAATATTTGTTAACTTCCAACTCTGTATCTACAGTGTGTTTACTGTAGAAGAATGAAGAACAGGAGAACCAGAAACAAGAGAAGTCTGAAAGCAGAGATGACAGTTGGGATCATGAGTGACCACTGAGGACCACGCCTTACAGGAGGACTCTGTGCTTATTTCCCAAAATGGATATCACAGAAGTCCAAGCAATGTGTGGCATGAAGCAGTGAGTGGATGTGTAAGGCTGGGGTGCTCTAGTCCACTAACAAGGAGCATTTAGTATTTATTTCAAGTCTTTTGTTGTCTAGAACCTGAGATATACTTACAATATTAAATGACTAATATATTAAAAATAAATAAGGCCATGAAGAAATCTGGACAGTCTTTGACATATTAAAGGTACTGGGAAGAATTTGACATGGCTTTCAGAAGTATATACAATACTAAGATTAAATGAAAGTATAATATATGAATGATTATGAAACATCTAAGTTGGGCTGGCATGCGGAATTAAGTGCACATCTACAGTCCTCACACCCCTACAGTGAAATGGGAGACAGAGAAAAGAAAACCCAGGAAGCCTGAGGCCAGCTAACCAAGCATATGTAGTGATGGACAACAAAGAGAACCATCTCCAACAAGGTAGAAGATGAAGGCAATACCAAAGGTTGTTCTGAAACATCTACACACACACCATAGAAGGTATAAACTCACATTTGCAGGTAAGTACACCCACCCAACCACCCACCCACCCACCCACCCACACACTCACCATTCAATCATCATATATATATATATATATATATATATACATATATATACATGTATTTCATAAATCTATGTCCATTAATATAGAGTTCACATTTATTACATATATTTGATACATAGATCTAGTTTGTCTGTTTGTCTTGTTATCTATGAAGAATAATTTTAATCCAGCAACATTAGCTCTCTGGCAAGGGTTCAAATCCAAAGACCTTCTAGGTCTGTGAGATCTGGCTGGAATACAGACATACCTTTAATTCCTCTGGTTAGAATACAGACATGCCCTTTGTACACACTTTTAATCCCAAGCAATGAAGGTAAAGTTAGTTTATAGAGGGAAGCAGTCATGTTTGAAAGTGATGGCTAATTGATGGTCAGATAAAATGACAAATCAGAGAAATACATGACAGGATGAGTCAGAGATAGGATACACCCAACTTTTATGAGAACAGAGAGGAAAGCAAGGTGACTTAAGAGCATTCCAGAGTGAACTGGGTGTGGAGTGCTCTCCATATCTGAACTGCTGTTCAGTAAGTGCTGCTCAGTTGAATTCAGGCAGTGTAGTGGAGCTCAGCTGAGTAGAGTTTGTGTAATTTGTGCAGGACAGGTCAGCAGAGGTCATTAAAGCTAGGACACAAGGAGCCAGAAGATTAGAACAAATTGAGAGAGTGAGTTTGAGACCAAGCAGATTGATTCAGGGAGAAGCTGAGAAAAGCCAGTTTGAATCAGTTAGCTTGGAGAGAAGTTTGAGCCAAAATAGCTGAGTTGAACCAGCTAGCAAGAGTTCAAAAAGAACTGAAAGAGTGAGCTTATTCAGTAATATGCCTCTAAGATGGCAATTAAATATGGCAAAGGCAAATGAAAATTACTTGTAATAAATTCAGATAAATTGAAATCATGTAACTTTTCTCATCATAATGCAATAAAAGTTAAAAAAATAGGTTTTGAAAAAAAATTACTTGTATATACTTATATCTATCTATCTATTACATCACATATTTATTTATCGATCATCAATATAGTTATATAATCATCTATCTATCATTTGTCAGTCTGCCATCTACTTTTCATCAATCTATTTATACATTTATCATTCATCTATCAGCTATCTCTCATCTCTCTATCTCTCATCTCTCTCTCTCTCTACTTATCACCTATCTATCTATCTATCTATCTATCTATCTATCTATCTATGTATCTATCTATCACCTATCACCTATCTATCATCCACCTACTCACCTATCCATCTGTCCTCTAGCTAAGGAAGTAAGGTGTGCCACTGAAAGGAAAGTGACTGTGGTATTTGGCAAACCATTACCTGATAGAATGAGATAAAAGACGACTTCTTCTATGACTTTTGCACCTTCCTTACTAGAATAAAGCAGTCTGAGTGTTCACAGTTTTAGATCTTTTAAAACAGTTTAGTAAAAGCCACACTCCGAGAAAAGTGTACCTTTTCAAGAAGTAAAGGGCGGTGTTCAAGGGGTGAATCATTAACAAAGTGGTAAACATAACTGTCTGGGCATGCCAGGATTTATAAAAGAAATTTAGGTCTGAGAAACATTGCCTTACAACTAAAAATGAGGAGACTTCTTAGCTTATTCAGGACAGGAACATAATATGTGTTTCCATTGCAAGTTTGCATTTGCTCCTGTGTGTCTAGTTGAGGCTAACACAAGCATATATTTTTCTTATTAAAATGAATAGTAGAGTGTTTGTTCTTATTAGCTGTTGCTAATAGCTGTTATTTATGTTTCCTTTCCTGACACTGAGATACTCATGCTTACTACTTTTGACTCCAATAAACCTGTACTTTTGGTGCTGGATTTCTAGAAGCAGATGAGAGAGACTCAGTGCACAGGGAGGTCAGTGCAGCATCTTCAGAAGGCACAGAGGCCAGAACTTCCCTCTATTCTAGGAGATGCCAAGAGAAGAGGAAGAAGATAAACTAAAAGACGAAACTCTTGAGAGCTACATATTTGCTTTATTTCAACAAAAGAAAAACTCATTTTTATATTTGAAGCTCAAATGTATTTTCATCTATATCTACAGGTGATGATTTATAGTTGTCTGTTGCCAGTAATGAATGAATAAATCTAGTAAATTTGTACTGAGCACTAGAAATTTGGGGGACACAGAGCTTTATCCTAAAGGGTGGCATTTGCCAATCATGCTAAATAAATGAAAATCACCATTTTTGTCGATTTGGAAGATGTGGTAAAATGAATGCATAAAGTTATTTCAAATATATTGCATACTAAAACGGTGTGTATAATTTCTTCAACATTGTTATCTTGCTATAGCATTTTCCTTTAAATGTGGGAACAATTCCTCATATCTTCTTGTGAACTCTCTTCCTTTCTCTCTCCTCTTGTGATTCCTAACATTCTGGAAGTATCTCCCACAGTGTCCATTGTCACATTGCCTTTGTTGCCGCAGTGCAGAACCAGTCACTGGTGCATCCTGCACTCTGGACTGGACATTCTCTATACACAGCTCCCATGGCACTGCAGGGTTTGGTACAAGTGTCCTCATCTGGGAATGCCATTTTACCTCAGGACCACAGAGATGTACATGTCTGTGGGATTTCAGGGTATTCCCTTATCCTCCTGTTGTACTGGAACATGTAGCTTCCAGGATGTTTTTAAGACCAAGTCTTGTTTCTGGATTGCTGCCCTGCCCCCCTTTATAAAGTATTTTCTTCTGCTGAACACCAGAACCTACTGAGTACAGCAAATCCCTTTCCTGTGTAGTCTGTTGGTACAAACTGTGAGACTGAATCATTAAACTCAGGGATGATTTCTGGGTTTGGAAAGACAAGGATACCCAAGGAACTGAGGTGCGCCCATGCTTGTTGTGTGAGGTATTTAGCCACAGACTTTCTTTAGTGTCCTCAGCTCTACTCACCATTGCCTACAAGTCAGCAATTGGAGTTCTCAGTATTTGTGTGAATAAGGGGAAAGTGGATCTTTCAAAACAAGCCTGTTTAGCTTTCAAGAAAAAGTTGTTACAAGACCTCAGGCCACAGAAGACATAAATGTTCTTTTTATCCCCACATATTCAGGGGCTTTCAGATGTACGTTCAGTGTTGCTTCTTGGCTACATTCAGCAGATACTGGTGTCGTGCAAGCAAAAGCTCTGGGAAGCAGAGTCGGTCTCACTGCCATTATTGAAACTCCTCTTATTGAAGGAGAAACAGGAAAGAAAGGTGTTCCAGATTTTGGTAATTTGACTTATGAAGGCTGGAAAGCTCTCTCACTAGAGTTAATAGGACACATGTGATTGTGCCAATCAGACTGATTATTAATGCTATTGATAATGGGAATTTTTTTTTCAAGAAATCCAATCTGGCCAAAGACAAACTTCTGAATAGAAAATATTGGACAAAGAGAAAAAGGTTGTGTAGCTAATGGTGTCTACACATCAAGGAAAGTGACTGGGTCATCTGCTACTCAGAGGACAAAGCAGATGGCTCAAACAGTCTTATCTGAAGACCTATCAGTTTGCTCCCATGAGTCCTAGAAGTGCCAAATGCTTTCCTGACACTTGGTTGGGATAGAACCTTCTAAAGCCAGAAGCCTCTACAACTCAAGATGCAGCAAATGAAATATAGGCACCGCAAGAATCAAATAAATTATGGTGAGCTTTAGATTCACGAACAGGCTATAGTAAAGAACATGGCTTAAATCAAAATGAAGCTTCTATTTCAAATTCCAATCATCTCTCAGTGAAAGGAGTCATATCACTTGAAGTATATGAGTTGTCCTATAATTGAGAGTCCCGTTAAATCATTTTCTGTACTTTCTTCTGAACTTCATTCTTAAAGATCTGGAATACTTATATCTGCCAGCAAAGTTGTCCCTGAGAGCAAGGCAGCAGGGGACCTTCTAAGACAAAGGAGGTCACTGGAGAAGTGTAGTGACAATCTTGGTGTATTAAAAAGCACAGTTCTGTTATGTAAACATGTGTTTGTTTTACTCCCAGGTGTAGGATTTGGGCATAATTCATATTGTCCACAATGGCAGACTATTTGCCTCCTGGGTGCTTTGTCAGGGGTGTGGTTC
The DNA here is from genome assembly GCA_019843815.1 of Montemys delectorum. Lineage (NCBI taxonomy): Eukaryota > Metazoa > Chordata > Mammalia > Rodentia > Muridae > Montemys > Montemys delectorum. The sequence continues at coordinate 1,645 of JADRCD010080409.1, read as the reverse complement.
TGCCAGATGAAGATAGTTTAATTCTAGGGATTCTAGAGAGGGTACAAAAAGACCAGAGCCCCAAGAGAGGAGGTGTGCTTGTTCCTCTTACTGGTTCCTGCTGGTTCATCAAGTGGTTGAGAGAAAAGAGACAAGAAGAAGTTGGAGATGTCCTGATGAGATGAAGATTGGACTTGCCCCCAAGGAACTCAATGCCTCTAATCAGCAGGAAATAGTCTAAAAGGAACTCCAAATCCTCCTTCCCCACTAACCTTCTCTCTCTCCTCCCTGGGGTGTTGGAAGGCATGAGGGTGTAACAAGGTTTGGAAGAGAGGTAGACGTATAAGGACCCAATAGAGTATTTAGAAGTGCTTTCTGACAGGAGTCTGGTATTGCTGTCCCCTGAGAGGCTCTGCCAGCAACTGACTAATTCAGTTGCAGATACAGTCAACCACTGGACTGAGACCAGGGACCCTAATGGAAGAGTTAGGGGAAGAACTGAAGGAGCTGAAGAGGATTGCATAGGAAGAAAAAACCCAACTAACCAGACCCCCTCCAGAGACCCCAGGGACAAAACCAACAGCCAGAATATACATAGATGGGTTCGTAGCTCCATCTGCATATGTAGCAGAGGATTGCCTTGTCTGGTATCAGTGGGAGAGGAGGATCTTGGTCCTGTGGAGGCTTGATGCCTCAGTGTAGAGGGATGGTAGAGGGGTGATTTGTTGAGGGGGGATGAGCACCTTCTTTAAGACAAAGGGGAGGAGAGACAAAGGTGAGATGGGGGGTTGGTGGAGGAGGGAAAACACTTGAAATGTAAATAAATAACCAATAAAAAATAAATTCATCCATTAAAAAAAAAATACAGAGAAGCTCCATCCGCAGAGCAGCAAAAGCCAACATGTTGCTACGATGCTCTGTACCCTGGAGAACAAGATTCAAGAGGCATAGACCATGATGGAAACGAGATAAATGTGGAAATGGATCATTTCCCTGTTGAAAGGGGGAAAGGGTGAACTGGCGTCTTCCTTCTGAGGAAGTGGCAGATGATACTAATACTACTGAAGAACAACTTTCAGGTGTGGAAGGCATGATCATTCTAAAGCCACCTCTCAGGATGTACCAATGAGTAGCTCGGAGAAAAACAGCTGCTCGCAGAGTAACTCCTCTAAGAGGAAGCCTAAGTGTCCCGTAAGTACCATGTGTAAAAGTCTCACATCTGAAGCTACCTTCCTGAGTCACCAGGCCTAAGGAGGAGACGCAATGACAAGATCACACCAGACACTACTCCTGTGGTGGTGGCTCATCATCCTCTTTCCTCTAAGGCCCTGAAGAACATCAGGAGGGCTTCCAATTTAAAAATAACTCCAAACGTTTTTCTTCGCATCATTAATTCTCTGGTACATTCTTAAACTGCTGAAAAAGTTTAAAATATGCACTAATGTTCACTTCTATTTGGTCCGTTTATATTATATTCCACAATGTTTCAATGTTCAGTGGTCATCAAGACACTTTAGTGGTGATACTGTAAAACCTCTGCAGGTTATTTAAACTATTAAATATGAAGCAAGTTAAAAAGATAAAACACACATATACACTTGTGGTGTGGCACAGCCACACCTTCAGCAGAAGTCTTCCCAGTACTTGTGGCTTGGGGAGCTGGGGT
>JADRCD010080377.1:0-13641 GCA_019843815.1 Montemys delectorum | reverse complement strand
ATACCCCCCCCCCAATATCTCAGGCTTCTCCCAAGCTCTGCAAAAGAACACCAACTGCAGCTTCCATTCTACCCAGACCACTTCTCCTGTGGAACCAAGGAACCATACCTTCCTGACCTCCCTACCTCAACTCATTGCTCTATCCCAGCTTCCAACACAAGCAGGCATTCAATGTGAAGCCACCAGCAGGTCAGGCAACTAATACTAGAAACGTACAACCATCATACTTTCTGAAAATCCAGAGGAAATGGAAGCCAGGGAACAAAACACCCACCCAAGAAAGAACACTCTACTTTACCACAAAGGCACTTACTCTGCCATGTTCAGTGCAGTTCTATTCATAATATCCAGAAATTGGATATCTAGATATCTCTCAATAAAATAAAGAATAAATAAAATGGAGTATTAGCTGTTTTAAAAAAAAATGAAACCATGAAATTGCAGGTAAATGGATGGAACTAGAAAAAAATCATCCTGAGTTAGGTAACTTATACTCAGAATGACAAATATGGTATGTATTCACTTATAGGTTCATATTAGCAATTAAGTAAATGTTCACCAAGTTACACTCCATAGACCCATCAAGCTTAAGTAAAGAGGAGAAGTCTAGGAGGGAAGGCAGATACACGGATCTCCCTGGGAAAGGGAAACTGAATAGATTTTGCAGTTGGACTGCAGACAGGTAGAGACTGAAGAGTAAGGGCTGAGGTAGAAGAGAAAATGGTGAGAATGAAGGAAGAGAAGGCTGAAGATGCTAGACATTTGGAATGGTATGGACACCTAGTGTACTGGGAAGGTTCTAGAATCTGTGAGGGTGATCCAAGTGAGGGTTTCTTGTAACAGAGATACAGATTCTCAACTGATCATTCAGGCAAGGTTTCCCGTGGTGGAACTGGGATGCATTTAATTCAGTTGTTTGCCAAGGAGTCCCTTGGAGATCTCCAAACAATCCAGGCTGATTTAAAAACAGAGGGGTTACCCTTTAAAAATTGACAGTCTGGCTCAATTGCCACAGACAGCATACACACAATTAACTCACTGGACAAGAGAGGTTGAAGTGGTGCTCACACGGAGCTTTTACCCCCATGTTCTAGACTCTTTGGTGTGGGAAGGTAGTCTGCAGGCTATGGAAAGAGAAAGATGGACAACAACTAAAGCACAAACCCTTTGATTAACAATCTGTACTACCTACAAGATGTGATGGGGCAATGGTGATGCAGAACTTGTTTAAACATCCAACCTATGTCTAATTTAATTTGAAGCCCTTCCACAAGAGAGAACCCATGCCCAACACTACTTGGGCGGCCAGGAACTAGAGACTGGATAGCTCAGAAATCTAGGGTAGAACCAAACATAACTGGTCTTTTAAAAGAAAGAAAGAAAAGGAAATCAAACAAAAACAAAACAACAAAATGATTTCTAATGACTTCTGATTTCCGTTATACTCCTGGATCGGTGTCTTGTCTAGTCTTCTGGCAGCAGATGGGAGCTGATGCAGACACCCACAGCCAGACATCATATGAAGAGAGAGTTTAAATCCATGGGAGAGGGTTGCAGAAGGATTGTAGAAATCAGAGCCGAAGGAGGACACCAGAAGAACATGGCCTAGTGAATCAATGAAGCACAATGCTCATGGGCTCACAGAGACTGAGGAGGCAAGCACAGGGTCTGCATCAAGTCTTCTGTCTATATGTTGTGGCCAATAATGATCATTCTGGAAACAAGAAATATTCCTAGGTACCCTTGGGCTTTCAACACTTTATCCTCAGTATTATATTACAATAGTAGCATGTACACTATATCTTTATTAGAATTACAGAGCAGTCTATTGTTTACCACTTATGACTGCCAGATTTGTTCATTCAACAAAAATTTGTTGAAGGTCTGCTATATGATCAAATAAAATTTTCTACCCTCATGGGCGGGCCTGTGTGAACTTTTTTGACTTCTACCATGGTTTCACCAATGCATAAATCCTGTTTATTTTGAGATTTTTAATTCTGCTTTTGAGTCAGGTTCCTGTCAGCTTTATATGCCCTACATGCCTCTGCTTTTCTACATAACTCTTGCCTCTGCTATATCCTGAAAGCATCTTATAGTGTACAAAGTGTAAAAGCCATGATAATTTTAAAACAAACATATTTAAAAGGAGATATATTTGTGCATGTTTTATGCTTGTCATTTAAAAAAAATAATTCAGAACTTTCTATCCTTACTAGAAACCATAAAAGAATATCAGCAAGACACTGAAGATTAGAAAAAAAAAAAGAGACAATAACAACTAAAGTAAAAGAAAATGCCAATCCCTTTAATCATGAGGAAAAGGAAACAATATAAGGCAGAAATGTAGAAAAGGAACATTTCTTTGTCACTAATTACACACTACTGAAGCATGTACTAAGAAGTACATTACTTGATTTTTTTTTCTGCTGACCATTTTATTACACTTGCTTGTATTCATGTCTGTGGACTTTGGACATTATTTTAAAATATACCATGAAGAAAGGTGTATGTCTTCCTTGTTTTATGTAGAAAACTAAATTAATTTTGTTGCATTGTTAAGAGTAGTCACAATTTATTTCAAGCCACTTTTTAAAAGCTCTGGACACTGCTTTTCCTGGGGGACAAGAATAACTATCATTAATTTATCATTTTATTTCTCTCTCATTCTCAAATCAAGTCAATCTTTGATATTTGTTTTCATGTTTTAATAGAACTGAATTATCCAACTTCCTTGACAATCTTAAACTACAAGAATATGTGCACTCCCAGATGACCCACTGCTCCAATAGTTCATATTTGATCCAACCAAGTCAGCTTGCTTTCCAATTTCTCTGCTTCTGTTTTACTGCTGTGCTTTTCTCATCATTTTTTTTATTCATTAAACTAATAAAATCTATTTTAAAATATACAACTCAATATTGATATTTTAAGTCATCAAAATAATTTATAATAGTTAAATGGCTCTTAAATATTGATGATAATTCTGAAGCTAAAAGGAATATGCACTCAAGCAGTTTATAAAATCTACTTGCAACCTTAAACATGATAGAAGTAGAAAAAAATCTCCTATGAAGTTCTCTATGAAAGGAAATTGTGACAAGTTCCTGACTAGACAAAAACCATTCCATCTCCAAGGGAGAATACACAGTATAACTGTGGCTTCATAAAATGAATTGGGTAGTGTTCCTTCTGTTTCTATGTTGTGGAATAGTTTGAAGAGTATTGGTATTAGGTCTTCTTTAAAGGCCTGAGAGTATTCTGCACTAAACCCATCTGGTCCTGGGCTTTGTTGTTGTTGTTGTTGTTGTTGTTGTTGTTGTTGTTGTTGGAAGACTTTTAATGACTGTTTCTATTTCTTTAGGGGTTATGGAACTGTTTACATGGTTTATCTGATCCTAATTTAACTTTGGTATTTGGTATCTGTCTAGAAAAATTTCCAATTCATCCATATTTTCCAGTTTTGTTGAGTATAGGGTTTTGTAGTAGGATCTGATGATTTTTTTTAATTTCCTTACTTTCTGTTGTTATATCTCCCTTTTCATTTCTGATTTTGTTAATTTGGATACTGTCTCTGTGCCCTCTGGTTAGTCTGGCTAAGGGATTATCTATCCTGTTGATTTTCTCAAAGAACCAGCTCCTAGTTAGTTGACTCTTTGTATAGTTATTTTGTTTCTACTTGTTGATTTCAGCCCTGAGTTTGATTATTTCCTGCCATCTACTCCTCTTGAGTGTATTTGCTTCTTTTTGTTCTAGAGCTTTCAGGTGTGCTGTTAAGCTGCTAGTGTATGCTCTCTCCAGTTTCTTTTTGGAGGCCCTCAGAGCTATGAGTTTTCCTCTTAGCTTTGCTTTCCTTGTGTCCATAAATTTGGGTATGTTGTGCTTTCATTTTCATTAAATTCTAAAGTCTTTAAGTATTTCTATTTTTATTTCTTCCGTGGCCAAGTTATCATTGAGTAGAGAGTTGTTCAGCTTCCATGTGTATGTGGACTTTCTGTTGTTTTTGTTGCTATTGAAGACCGGCCTTAGTCTGTGGTGATCTGATAGTATGCATAGGATTATTTATCTTCTTGTATCTGTTAAGGCTTCTTTTGTGACCAATTATATGGTCAATTTTGGAGAAAATACCAGAGATTCTGGAAAAAAAGGTATATTCTTTTGTTTTAGAATGAAATATTCTATAGAAACTTGTTAAATCCATTTGGTTCATAAATTCTTTGAGTTTCACTGTGTCTCTATTTAGTTTGTGTTTCCATGAACTGTCCATTGATCAGATTTGGGAGTTGAAATCTCACACTATTATTGTGTGAGGTGCAATATACGCTTTGAGCTTTCATAAAGTTGCTTTTATGAATGTGGATGCCCTTGCATTTGGAGCATAGATAGTCAGAATCGAGAGTTTTTCTTGGTAGATTTTTCCTTTGATGAGTATGAAGTATCCTTCCTTATCTTTTTTGATAACTTTCAGTTGTAAGTTGATTTTATTCATATTATAATGGTTAGTTCAGCTTGTGTTTTTGGACCATCTGCTTAGAAAAATTGTTTTCCAGACCTTTGCTTTGAGGTAGTATTTGCCTTTGACACTGAATTATGTTTCCTGTATGCAACAAAATGCTGGGTCCTGTTTACGTATCCAGTCTGTTAGTCTGTGTCTTTTTATTGGAGGATTGAGTCCATTGATGTTAAGAGATATTAAGGAAAGGTGATTATTGCTTCCTATTCTCTTTTTTTTTTTTTTTTTTTTTAGAGGTGGAATTATATTTGTGTGGATATCTTCTTTTGGGTTTGTTGAAAGAAGATTACTTTCTTGCTTTTTGTAGGGTATAGTTTCCCTCTTTGTGTTGGAATTTTCCATCTATTATCCCTTGTGGGGGGATTTGTGGAAAAATATTGTGTAAATTTGGTTTTGTCATTGAATACCTTGGTTTCTCCATCTATGGTAACTGAGAGTTTTGCTGGGTATAGTAGCCTGGGCTGGCATTTGTGCTTTTTTAGGGTCTGTATGACATCTGCCTAGGATCTTCTGGCTTTTATAGTCTCTGGTGAAAAGTCTGGTGTAATTCTGATAGGTCTGCTTTTATATGTTACTTGACCTTTTTCCCTCAGTGCTTTTAATATTCTTTCTTCTTTTGTGCATTTGGTGTTTTGACTATTATGTAATGGGAGGAATTTCTTTTCTGTTCGAGTCTATTTGGAGTTCTAAAGGCTTCTTGTGTGTCTATGGGCATCTCTTTCTTTAGGCTAGGGAAGTTTTCTTCGATAATTTTGTTGAAAATATTTACTGGCCCTTTGTTGGGAATCTTCACTCTCTTCTATATCTATTATTCTAGGTTTTGTCTTCTCATTGTGTCCTGGATTTCCTGGATGTTTTGGGTTAGGGTATTTTTGCATTTTGCTTTTTCTTTGACTGTTCTGTCAATGTTGTCTATGTTATCTTCTGCCCCTGAGATTCTCTCTTCTATCTCTTGTATTCTGTTGGTGATGTTGTATTTATGACTACTGATCTCTTTCCTAGGTTTTCCATCTCCAGGGTTGTCTCCCTTTGTGATTTCTTTGTTTCTGTTTCCATTTTTAGATCCTGGGTGGTTTTGTTCAGTTCCTTCACCTGTTTGGTTGTGTTTTCCTGTAATTCTTTAAAGGATTTGTGTGTTTCCTCTTTATGGACTTCTACCTATTTACCTGTGTTCTCCTGTATTTCTTTAAGGGAGTTATTTATGTCTTTCTTAAAGTCCTCTATCATCATCATGAGATGTGATTTTAAATCAGAGTTTTACTTTTCTGGTGTGTTGGGGTATCCAAGGGTTCACTGTGGTGGTAAAATTGAGTTCTGATGATGCCAAGTGTACTGGCTAGTTTTGTGTGTCAACTTGACACAGGCTGCAGTTATCACAGAGAAGGGAGCTTCAGTTGGGGAAATGCCTCCATGAGATCCAGCTGTGGGGCATTTTCTCAATTAGTGATCAAGGAGGGTAGGGCCCCTTGTGGGTGGTGCCATCTCTGGGCTTGGAAGTCTTGAGTTCTATAAGAGAGCAGGCTGAGCAAGCCAGGAGAAGCAAACCAGCAAGGAACATCTTTCCATGGCCTCTGCATCAGCTCCTGCTTCCTGACCTGCTTGAGTTCCAGTCCTGACTTCCTCTGGTGATCAACAGCCATGTGGAAGTAAGCTGAATAAACCCTTTCCTTCCCAACTTGCTTCATGGTCGTGATGTTTGTGCAGGAATAGAAACCCTGACTAAGACACCAAGTAACCTTGGTTTTTGTTGCTTATGTCCTTGCCCTTGCCCCTTGCGATCTGGTTATCTCTGGTGTTAGCTGGTCTTGGTGTCTCTGACTTTGGCTTGTCTCTACTGCAAGCCTGTGTGTCAGTACTCCTAGGAGACAAGTTCTCTCTGGGAGAAATTTGGGTATGAAGAGCTGTGGCATAGGGTCAGCTCCAGGGTGCAGAAGGAAATGGGAAGGATCCTGTCCCTGGCTATTCCTTGGTTCCTATGTCCTGATGGCTCTGGGAGGGTCCCTCTTGGGCCAGGAATTTAAGCAGAAGTAGTGGTCTTACCTGTGCTCACAGATGTGTTGGCACTCCTGGAAGACCAGCTCTCTCCTGAAGGTATTTGGGTACAGAGCACTCTGGCACAAATCAGCTCCTGGTGCAGACAGAAGCAGGAAGGATCCAGTCCCAGTCTACTCCTTGGTTCCTGTGTCCTGTGGGCTCTGGGTGGGGCCCTCTGAGCAGAAGTGGTGGTCTTACCTGGGCTCATAGGCCTGTCTGCACTCCTGGGAGACCAGCTTTCTTCTGGTGGTATTTGGGTATCCTGCTATGCTTTTCTATACCAGCCTCTTCTGTACGTGTTCTAAGTCTTTGAAGGACAGTGACAATTTTGCTTTCTCATCATCAGGTTCTTCATCTCCTGCTTGCACCTTGTACCAAGGATTTTATTCATCTAGTGATCTCTGCATGTTCGCTAAAACAGAAGAGCCATTTTCAAGTTGTGATGCCGTGTGGTGAAAGGGAAGGCACAGATCTGTACAGCAGCAAAAGGAGTAGGAATTCCTTTGCACACGGAAAGCAAGATGGAAAGGAAATTGGACAGATGAGTAAAAATTCATTGCCAGATGTTCACTGTCTCAAGGGACATCTCAAGAGGAGTTTCTGTGAAAAGTGGTGAAGGAAAAACCAGTGGAGAGAAAGATCTGGTTGGTAGTCACACGTAGTTTACAGTTTCCAGGATCATACCAACACAAATAGTTACAGTAGAGATTATGTAAAAAGGAAGTTTTTAATGTTTGATAATGTAATCAGCTTTGACAAGAATTGCAGACATTCTACAATCATGAATGATTTGGAAATTTAGTCAGATTAATATATTTAAGCATTGTTCTCTATGTTTAAAATCAAATACACAGGAGCTAGACTGTAGCTCAATTGGAAGAGTACTTCTTTAGCATGCAAGAAGACCTGGGTTCCATTCATAGTTCTCAATGAGCTGACCATGATGAGGACTTATTCTGTAAGCTGACCTGTGATCTTATCATCTCCGTCATCTGAGAATGGAGGCAGGGGAATCCGGTGCCCAAATTTCATCCATAGCTACATTGCAAATTTAAGTATAGGTGCAGAGAGATCTGAGTTCTAGATCACATGTTGCAAAGATAATCTGCAGAATCACTTCTATCTTCCCAACTTTCTTCTTTAATATGACTTTGACATTCATGTGTTAAAAGAAGTCCATTTCTCTTTCTTGAGTCAAAACATATTTTGTGACCACCTTGACCAGGTAATTAATGACCATTTTCCAAAAGTCAGTAGATAAAATAAGGTTTCTGATTCAATTCCATCCTTTAGTAAGCAAGTGATTGAAGACGTCTGACATCCATCACTACTGAATGTTGACAGCAACCTTTACCTATCTATGAAGACTTTATGCATTTACTGTGACATTGAGAAATGATACACAGGGATGGCCAAGATGACATCGTAGAGAGAGGCACTTACTGCCAAACATGATGACTGAGTTCTAGTCTCAAAAATTATGAATGAGTATAATTAATACTATCCCCAACTTCCTGCAAATGAATGAGACTCAAGCAATGATTTATTTGCTTAGCTTTGCACTGGAAGCTTACGCCTAATCTATATTTCTACTGGCTAGACTGGCTACTTTCCCAGATGTGCTCTCCAGATACTTTCTGTCTGAGTCTTTGTGGGTTATTTCTAATCCACCAGCCTGTCTTCAGGGTCCATTTCATTTGGTCATGTGTTTCTAGATCATCAAGTCTAATGAAGACCTCCTGTTCTCTCAGTCTTCTTCCTCCTTCACTATCCTTCCTCTTTCTCTAAGTGCTCCTAACTTATGACTCCCAACTTGGTAACTGAAGCTTTACAATAGCCTTTTTAAATTAAATGATACTTTAAAATTGGGGAGCAAAGTGTACACAATATAAGCTAGTATATGGGGGAATTCTTATGCCTTGGGGGAACCAGATCTTGGGGTATATAATTTAACATTTGAAAACATAGCAGCAACATGCTAAGCACCAACAAGGAACCACATGTTGAATGGAGAAAACTAACACCCACAGGTTGTCCTGTGAACTTCACACCAGCCCTGTAATATGTACACACCAACACCCACAGACATACATACACAACACAAATAAAAAATTTTAAATGTAGTAAGTGTTCAAATGATACATAAGGGAAAGTGCAGTGAATGCAAGCTATTGATACTTTTCCCAGACAAATGTCTGTATCTATAAGGCTAATGTCCACAGCATGATTGTGTTTTTATTGCCTAATAATTGTTCTTTCCCATACAAGCATGGAGAGTTGAGATCAAGTTATTGGATATCCTCTATAGACTCTGAAGTAGCTTTCAATTTAGATATAATGCGATTGTTAAAAACAACATAACCTTTACATATTATTGTAATAGCAACATTTTAAACGATTACTACCATTTTTCTTTCCAAATACATTTTCCTTTTTTTTTTTTTGCCATGTGATAAGGAAGATTCTTATAGTTTTATTTTCTCAAAATGGTTTTCCAAACATCTGAACAAATCAGAACACCTTGAGGGTTTCTCTGATTCATGATTTCTCATCTAAGACATGAGAAAATACTTCCCCAAATAACAGAAAAAGCAAAGAAAAATTGAAATCTGGTAAAACTATGCTGGCTGTTTGTTTTTATTATAACAGCACAAGCATGTTTAATTTATATTCTGCTAAGATACTCTTTTTGTTTTTTGAAAATAAATTCTTCTCTCACACAATACACCTCCCTCCAGCCTCCCCCCACTCTTTCCCATTAAACTTGATAAATAATGTAGTTTAATCTTTCATAAACTTGAAGGCAATATAGTTAGTGAAAGAGGGCTCACATTTCAATAATTCCCATGAATAACCTGATAATGTTAAATTGTTTAACCTGATAATGTTAAACAAAGACTAAGTGGTATATCTTCCAGGAGTAAAACAAAATATATTGACCAAATAAGCTTCAAAAACTACTACTTTCTACATATGGGCTTCCTGTAACTGAGTGTTTTTATGAGGCAGTGAAATGGTATGAAAAATTTTACAAATGGTATTCCAGCTTCCACTTCTTTCACAGTTGTGTGTCCTCAGACAAAGTATATATCCATCTAACTTCTGTGTGTTTATTGTATGTGGCTCTCCTTGTCCTTGGGGATCATTGGCTGATATGATCTACGAGGGCAATGGGAGTAAAGCTATGAACAGAGAGGGTAGGGAGAAGCAAATACAAATGTGGTTTGGAAGATCTGTATGTAGGTACAGTGAATGATCACACTGAGACCAGCTGCAGGGAATCAGATGAACTTTACTTGGGGATGACCATTCAAGGCTTATAAAGTTTTGGGGGACTGTGGCTAGACACATCCAGGACGGGCAAAGGTCACTGGAAGAAGGCTTAGAGTACTGAAATGCCTCATTAGCATGCGTAAGCATTTCAGGAATCTCAGGTGCTAGCTGAATTGGTCCTTAGGAGGAGAAAGGAAGTTGATCCTGTAATCTAACTGAAGCTACTTGACATTCCTCAGGTAGAGGTATATGTGGGGGTTTTGAATTCCCCAGACAAGATCAGAGAAGGAGAAGCTCTGCTAATGAAAGGAGTCTGAGCCCAGAGCTTATTCAGTCAATGGTAGAGTTCGTCCTTAATTAGCAGAGGTTTCTCACAATTGTAAGCTTAGAAAAATGTAGATAGCATCTACATGGATAGGACTTTGAAGGTTAATCTCTAATTGAACATAAAACTATCATTCTACCTCATGTTGTATTGGAGTGTGTGGCTCCAACAAATACCTTGGGCAGCACTAGCTACCTCCTTGCCCGAGTCAGTAATACTAACCCTGTTTATTTGGAATCACTGTTATCAGCATCATTTCCATTCCATATTACTCAGGTGGCTCAGAGGCAGAGGTGGTCTTGCCCAAAGTATAAGCTCATATTTGAAGCTCTTTTGTGGTTCCCCTTTTCTACACAAGGTTCCTTTGAGCTTGGTAAGATGACTCTTGCAAACTGCCTCAATCCGTGACCATTCATCTGTGTTCACCATCAGTGCTGCCAGGAGGTCAGCCAAGCTGCTGCTGCTTCCTCCAATCTATGCAACTTTAAAAGTTCAAAATACTTGTTTGAGACTCTACTTTAATGTGTCTTATGTGACAGTCTCCAAATGTGCAGTTTCTTGAGCGCATGACTCCTAATGACCTGCTGGTCATGCTGGACTTTCCAATAAATACCATTTTCCTCTAGAAGCTTTTTAGGACATCACAATTGAAGATTCAAATTATTTGTAGATAGGTCTCCCTGTCCAGTCTTTTTTCCTCACTTCTGCTGTGAGGTCACCCACTGAATTATGTCACAGCAGAGATCTGTGGCTCGTCTTGCCTTGAGCATGACATATGGCTCTCTTGATTCAGTCTCAGTAGAAGAGTTTTCTTCTTTGCTTTGGATTTCTAATGTGGTTAAAGAAACCATGTCTTTGCAAAGAGGGGAAAATGACTAAATTGTGGTCCCTTTAATAAAAATATATTTCAGCAAGCAGGCTACTAATATTTGTTTTAAAAATAAATCAATACAGTAATCAAACAAAAATCCATTAAGCTATGAGACAGCAGGGCTGTGTTGCATCTAATGAATGCATTTAATTGTCAAGGATGAGATGCTCTGGGAAAAGCTAGATGAGCATGCTTGAATTTAAGTAGATTTAACTTGGCAAACATAGTCAGCTTGACTTTGAGCAAATTTAACTTTGAGAACATTATATGTATATTCAGATTCTATTGTCAAAAGTTAATTGTAAAAATTACTTTATCAAAATATACAACAAAAGATTATTTCTTTTTCTTAATTAATTATTTTATTTACATTCCAGACATTGCCCCCATACTCAGTCCTACAATTCTTCATCATATCCCCCCACCCCTTTGCCTCTGTGAGGGTGCTCTTGGCCTCCTGTTTTTCCCTCCCCTGGGGCATCAAGTATCCACAGGATCAGGCACATCCTTCCCTACTGAAGCTACACAAGGCAGTCCACTGCTACTTATATGCCTGGGGCCTTGGTTCAGCCCCTGTATGCTCTTTGTCTCTGATGGCTTAGTCTCTGGGAGCTTCTAAGGGTCTGGTTTAGTTGAGACTGTTGGTCTTTCTATGGGATTGCCATTCCCTTCAGCTTCTTCAATCTTTCCCCTAATTCTTGCATAGGGGTCCCTGACTTCAGTCTAATGCTTGGCTGTAGATATCTACATCTGTCTCAGTTAGCTGTTGGTAGAGCCTCTCAGAAGACAGCCATGCTAGGCTCCTGTCTGTAAGCACATCATAGCATCAGTAATAGTGTCAGGCTTTGGTGCCCCACCCATACTCCCATGAGATGAATCCTAAGTTAGGCTGGTCACTGAACAGCCTTTCCTTCAGTCTCTGCTCCAGTTTTGTCCCTGTATTTCGTTAGACAGGAACAACTCTGGGTCAGAAATTTTGACAGTGGGTGGGTAGCCCCAACCCTCTACTTGGGGCCATGTCTATCTACTGGAGGTGGTCTCTTCAGGTTCTATTTCCCCAATGTTGCACATTTCAGCTAAGGTCACCCCATTGAGTCCTGGAAGTCTCTCACAACCCAGATCTCTTGGACTTTCTAAAGTGGACCCCCTCAACCCCCAAATCCCTAGATATTTCTACTCATTCTCCTGGCCCTCTGGGCTTCTCTCCTCTTCCTCCCAGCCATACCTGATCCTGCCCCCCCTTTACCCCTCCCCTCTCCCACCCCGATCCCACCCTCTCTCTGCATCCCATGATCATTTTGTTCCTCTTCTAAATGAAATTGAAGCATCCTCACTTGGTCCTTCCTTCTTGTTAAACTTCTTATGGACTGTGGGTTGTATACTGAGGATTCTGTACTTTTTGGTTACTATCCACTTCTCAGTGAGGATATACCATGCATGTTCTTTGGTTCTGGATTACCTTACTCAGGATGATATTTCTCGTTCCATCTATTTGCCTGCAAAATTCATGATTTTAATAACTGAGTAGTATTCTATTGTGTAAATGAACCATATTTTCGGCATCCATTCTTAGATTAAAGGACATTTGGGTTGTTTCCAGAGTCTATCTATTACAAATAAGGCTGCTTAGGCTCTTAGAACAACAATTGATAAATGGGACCTCATGAAACTGAAAAGCTTCTGTAAGTCAAAGGACATTGTCAATTGGACAAAATGGCAGCCTACAGATTGGGGAAAGATTTTCATTAACTCTACATCCAATAGAGGACTAATATCTAAAATATACATAGAACTCAAGAAATTAGACTCCAGAAAGCCAAATAACTCTATTAAAAATGAGGTACAGAGCTAAACAAAGAATTCTCAACTGAGGAATCTCAAATGGCAGAGAAGCACCTAAAGAAAAGATTAACTTCCTTAGTCATCAGGGAAATGCAAATCAAAATGACCCTGAGATTTTACCTTACACCAATCAGAATCACTAAGATCAAAAACTCAAGTGACAGCACATGCTGGCAAGGATGTGGAGAAAGAGGAACACACTCCTCCATAGCTGGTAGGAGTGTAAACTGGTACATCCACTCTGGAAATCAATCTGGCGATTCCTCAGAAAACTAGAAATAGTTCTACCTGAAAACCCAACTATACCACTCCTGGGCATATTCCCAAAAGATGTTCCTCCATACCACAAGCACACATGCACCACTTTGTTCATAACATTATTTATTTTTAGCTGCCAAAATATTATCCTAAGCACTCAATGAGCATCTATAAGATAGAGTGCACTTAGTCAGGTGCTTTGTGGTAACTATAATTTTAAGTAGAACAGTTTCTCTTCTCTGGAATGTTATAATGAGAAGACTGGGAATATGATTCAGTTCCAGGGCATCCCATACCCTTTTCTGTTACTACAATGTGGTTATTTGAATGAGAAAAGCTTCATAGCATCATAAATTTGAGTACTTGGTCAGTATGGAGTAGCACTGTTTGAAAGGATTAAAAATGTGGCCTTGTTAAAAAGGAAATGTATCACTGAAGTTTGGTTTTGAGGTTTTGAAGTCTATGCCAAGCCCAGATGTCTATCTGTCTGTCTGTCTGTCTGTCTGTCTGTCTGTCTGTCTGTCT
>JADRCD010080298.1:0-14872 GCA_019843815.1 Montemys delectorum | reverse complement strand
GTTCAAGGTTATTGTTGACATTTTAGGAAGTTCAAACCCAACCTAGGGTATATGAGATCTGTCTCAAAAAATTAAAACAAACAAAAGGGAAATGAATACATTTCTTTACAATACTTTTAGTTACCTTACATAGATCATAATCCTGTGATATTAATTACAATGATTTCTCAGATGCTGATGGGGGAATGGGAAAAAGAAGTACAGGTAGGGAGTGAGTGAGTCTGACTTTCATAAGAGTAATGACAATATAACTGGGGAATTTTTAGGTATATTTTGCATATAAATTCAGTAGGATTTGCTGATATCCTGAGGTGAAGGGAGGAGACATCAAAACTGAAGGCTAATTTGATGTTTAAGGCATCAGTTCAATGGGATGGGTTTTCTGACATAGATTAATTTGGAAGAAAGGAGAGAGTGAAATGGTAGAATTAGGGTTTTATTCAAGATACATAGACTTTTAGTTACCCAAAAGACACATGAATAGGAATGTTAAGTAGGCAGTTGGGCACACATTTAATGGCAGGTTACTAGCATCAGGTAGAAATTGAAAACATTGAGATGAAGATGATATTTTAAACTGTGGAAGAGGATGAAATCATCTTGAGACAGTGCAGATAGAGGGAGAGGGCTAAGGCTGGAGACCTGAGGAATAATGGGATTTAGCCTACTTCAGGAAAGTCTCTGGGGTCAAATACGATGCTGCAATGGTAAAATGGATTTGTAGGCTGATTTTTGGCACAAAATGACTTCAGCTGTCAAGAGTTTCCTATACTGTTTATGAAGGTTTCAACGAAAATAGCCCCCCCGCCATAGGCCATTAGAGAGTGACACTATTACAAGGGTGGCCTAGTGGGACCTTGTTGGAGGAAGTGTGTCGTTTGG
The DNA here is from genome assembly GCA_019843815.1 of Montemys delectorum. Classification (NCBI taxonomy): domain Eukaryota; kingdom Metazoa; phylum Chordata; class Mammalia; order Rodentia; family Muridae; genus Montemys; species Montemys delectorum. The sequence continues at coordinate 13,990 of JADRCD010080298.1, read as the reverse complement.
GATGGGCTTTGAGGATGTAGAACCCTCAGCTACCTCTTCAACATGATGTCTGCCTGCATGCCACCATACTTCCTTTCACGATGATAACAGACTAAGCATCTGAATTGTAAGCCAACTCTAGTGAAAATTTTTTATAAGGATTGCAAAAGTCATGGTGTTTCTTCACAGCAATAGAAGAATAAGACACTGTTGAAACCCACAGAAAACTCAGCAACATCAGGGACTCAGCTAGTTTCCTGGCCAACCAAAGACTAAGTCCCATACATGATATGAGTTTGGATGGTCCTGTCTGGGGGGGTCCAATACTCAGAACTGTCCCTCCATTTGCATTGTGAATTGAGAGGTACAGAGGTTGCATTCTATTTTCTATTGAGGGAGTAGGCAGCCCAGGGAATTTTAGTCTGACAGAAGTGGTGGGATAATCTATAACTTACAGGGTCTTTTTTGTACTGAGGTGGAGCCTGAGTATAGGAGAAGACTTTAAATCCTGCCTACACAGGTCAACAAGGACACCCCTAGTCCAACAAGGCCACACCTCCTAATATTGTGCCACTTCCATGGGCCAAGCATGTTTAAACCACCACATTTAGCCACAATAACTTTCTGTGACAAACCAACTCAGACTTCACTGTCTCATAACAAAAATGTATTCTTACAGACCTGTAGCTAGCCCTTGGAGACTATCCTTTCCAATAGACAACTGACAGTCTCACATCCATTTCTCTCCCTCTTGGGGAATGGCACTTTGATCCCTTGGGTTGCTATACCTCTTTATCTTCCCGAAACCAACCAATGGTGTGGTCTGACAGCACAGCCTCTCTCACTGCCCTGTGTACGGTGTTTAAATTGCAGGCATGGAGTATAAGCTAAAAATAGCTGCTCTTTTCTCCTTGGACAATATGGAGTGACGTGACATGTGCCCCAGAGGCCTTTGCTTTTGCTGCTTGCTGTGCAGTGTGGCCTTGCTGTTACCTTTCTCATGAAGTCCCTAGAATAAACCTGTAGTCAGGAGAGTAGATGGGAGATGCAGAGAGCTATTTCCCAGTGACATTAGTTGTTCCGACCTTGCTAGAAAACAATGTGCTTTTGAAGTTTTGGGGTAAAGTACTTATAAATTTATATTTAAGCCATTTTGCTCCGTGTTCTCTCCTACATAAAACAGAAAACTTTAGATCAGAGGCCATTTGTACTCTAAGTGCCACTCTGCCCTGTAGATATAGATCCCTCAGAGTAGAAGAAAAGGAATGTTCATTAAGGCCTAGTCCTTGAGGAGCTTGCTATATATTACCTTATGGCATCCTCAGACAATCTTCCAAGGTGAGAATTCTGTTGCTCAGATTTAAAGCAATGGAAGTTGAGGTTCAGGCTCATTACCAGGTTTCCCCAACGTTACTTTCATTTTGGGTCAGTGCTGGATGAGATAAAAGAGGAAGTGGCATGTCATGATGCTGTGATGTATGATCCCTACATGCCTACCCTTTGTCCCAATGGGGCCTCATTCCCATCAGGACATTTCCATTGACTTTTGTTGTTGTTGTTGTTGTTGTTGTTGTTGTTGTTGTTGTTGTTGTTTTTCAAGACAGGGTTTCTCTTTCTTTCTGTAGCCTTGTCTGTCCTGGAACTCACTCTGTAGACCAACCTGGCCTTGAATTCAGAAATCCTCCTGCCTCTGCCTCCCAAGTGCTAGGATTAAGGCGTACACCACCACAGCCCAGCTCCATTGACTTCTCACTTGTAGACCATCCAAGCTCTAGTTTCTAGGCCACAAGAGCATTGCAGACTCTTGCAGCCATTCTGAGAAGAGCACAGATACCTGGTTGATAGTTAATGTTGCAAACATAAAGGCCTCCACCTTCTCGTTGAAGCTGAAGATGGAAGCATCTACTCAACAGCCCTGATCAATAAGACACTTGCACAAATGAACAGATTGATTCTATTTTGACCAGCAGCGATGGGCTCTCTGCAACTCTTCTCCTTGGTCACATTCTGTTTGGGGAATTGACAATAACAATATTGCTGGGGATCAATGAAACAAGAATCCCATTTAGCCATGCCTGGTAGCATCTGGAGACATAACTCTTTGTAACTCAATGGATTCCAATCAAAATAGTAGAGGATTTTCAGCCAAGTCTAATTTCCTCAAGGATTATTTCTTACTCAGTAGATAGCTTCAATGTTGACTATAATGTCTAGATAAAGATTAATGAATAGTTTCTCTAGGACTAGAGATATAGCTCAGTGGTTAAAAGCACTTGTCTGCACTTTCACACATCTGGGTTTGATTCCTAGCACTCACATGGTGGCTCACAGCCTCTAGTTTCAAAGGATCAGATATTCTTTTTTGGCCTCTACAGGTACCAGGCATACATATGGTACACATACAGAAATGCAGGCAAAACACTATATATGTACAATAAATATAAAATAATAAAAAACCCCAGAGAATTGATTTTCTAAAGTGAGAAAGAAAGCTCTATCTCTCTGTCCATGGAACTGAACTAGCTCATGTATTTTAAGGTCAATAAGTTTTGCATCAAGACTCTTGCTGTCTGTGTCACTTTGACAAACCATGATGGCATAGCACTCTTCTGGAACTGTGATGGTAAAATCAATAATCAGCTTGTAGGTTCTTTATGACTTGTGTCTTATAATTGGCTTTTATTATGCACTACAGTTCATAAAAATGGTAGTCCCAACCCTGGTATTTTTTTTCTTTACTTTGTTCTTTCAAAATATATAACTTATCTCAACAGCAGCTGTTTTTCTCAACAGCATATGCAGTTTGATCCTCGTTCAATAAATATAGCATCTCAGAAATGTTGGCATCCCATCTGGCTGTGTTGGTTTCGATGTGTGCTGAGGCTCTCCCTTGGTTCCATTTTCCATGAGGGGTACATAGGCTAGAATGCCAGGAAGGCTCCATATCCTGTGCCAACTGTGAATTAATGGAAGTGGCTGCGTAGAGTCCAGGCTGCCTCTAAGTTTGGTTGGAAAGAATGCTGTAATCAATTAGCAATGTCTGCCCTGGGGTGGAGCAGGGGGGAGTTATACCCTTTCCAGATGACTGAAACGGAGCACTACGGAATGCACACTTACATGTATTTTTCAAGCATGGACTCAGTAAGGTACAGACAATCCTTTTCATCCTCTCTTAGGCTGCTCTTCATTTTCCAGGCTATAGCTATCACATTGGAAAGATAAAACATAAAAAAATAAAAACCAACCAATAACAACAACAACAACATCAACAACAACCACAACAACAACAACCAGACTAAAGGCCAAAGAACTGAGATTAGGGAGTAGGTTCCTTGATTCAGAAGAACATGAACCTTAATCTGAAGGGAGTTTGCAAAGACACCACAAGCAGGAGTCTGGAACCATGTAGGTCGGCACACTGTAGTCTGTGCTGGTATCAGTGCCTTGGGTCCTGGACTCAGCTTCATTCAGGAGGAGACATCTAAGCATTGGCTGTTTGTTCGTTTGTTTTTCTGAGACATGTTTTCTGTGTAACAGTGTAACTGGCTGTCCTGGACTGACTTTGTGAACCAGGCTGGCTTTGAACTCACAGAGATCCACCTGCCTCTGCCTCTCAAGTGCTGGGATTAAAGGTGTGTGACACTATGCCCAGGTAAGCATTGACTCTTAGGGGCTGTCAACAAGGGTAACTTTTGGCTATGCTTTAAAAAGCCATTTTAATGTGGATTGTACCATGTAACACATTATACCAATGATTCTCAGTCCTAATGATCCAACTTTTTAATACAGTTCCTCATTTTGTGGTGACCCTCAACCATAAAATGAATTTTGTTGCTACTTCATAACTGTAATCTTGCTACTGTTATGAATCATCATGTAAGTAGTTTTGGGGATAGAGGTTTGGCAAAGGGGCCAGGACCCATAGGCTGAGAACCACTGCATTATATTCATTGGCTAAATACATAAAAACTCATTTTATTCAAGATCAAAACTATTATTTTTTAACCATATTCATGATTGAATTAGGTATAGGTTTCTGAGTGTCTTGTCACCTTGAGTATTTGACCATTCAGGTTTTACATTAGTCCTTGTTCAGCTTCCATTTAAGGCCCAAACTAAGAGATAACAGGTTTGGAATGAGTGGGCTATGAAAGATCTGACCCCAATTTTGTCTACTAGTTGGCTACTTAAATCATATTCACAGCCTGTGTTTGCCTTATAATACTCTGGTGCCTCTTGGCCTCATCCACCACTCTTGTAAATTTCAATAATGTAAGCTGGGTGTGGTGCCACAGGCCATTAATCCCAACACTCGGGCAGAGGCAGGTGGATCTCTGAGATCAAAACCAGCCAGGTCTTCAAGAGGAAATTCTAGGCCAGCCTGATCTACACAGAGAAACCCTGTCTTGAAAAAACAAAACAAAATGAATAATTTCAATAATGTGTCAAATTTACTAAAATTATGTTATATTTGCTTCTGTTTGTTTTTATCTTTTTTGTTTGTTTGTTTTGTTTTCAATTGTCTTCAGTACAGAATTGGCCCAAAGTCTGGGTTTTACATTGTTGCCAATAGTCATACACTGTTTGCACAGTGCTAGACACGGCAAGATTTATTAAGACATAAAATATGGGCAAGAAATATGAGGAATAAACTTCCTGACTAACCAGGCAAAGTCACCATGCCATGGATATGGCCAAGGGGAGGTCATAACCTTCTTTTTATATTTCATAAGATTTGAAAAAAAATGAACAAAACTATATAGACTTGGTTTGTGAGTTTATGAGATTCTGTTCACTTACACCTGAAACTCGCTGTAGCTTAACTTGGTGGTCAAATTGTTCAGAGACAGAATCTGAAGTCAGTAAAGAGTGTGATAGCAAGGGAAGCCTACCCATAGTGAGAAAAATTTCTCAGTTCTGTCCCAGAGTTGAAATTACTTTAACATAAAAGATGTTTTAGAAAAAGCATTACCAGAGTGTCATGTTGTCATGTTTTCTTCTGGAGTTTCTACCTGACCTTAGAGTCATGTATTCTGGGAACCAATTTTCCTATAAGAATCACAGAAACGTTTTCACCTCTTCAAAAAGTTTCACTGATCAAATATGTGAAGGCAATCTCTCATTGTGGAGGGCCCACACATGGCCTTTTAATGAGTGGAATCTGAGATGTATGGAATAACTCATTAGAAAAAATAATACACAAAATTATCATAAAGAGGGACTTCTGCATGCCTGTGTGGCCCCTGAAGAGATGCTGTGGCAGCCCACTATCTCACAAACAAGAGTTGTTACTGCTACTCCATTCTCAATACCCTCCCTCTGAATCTGCTGTCATATGGAAAAGAGAGAATACGCTTTATGGTTTGAGGTAGGCAAACAATTTGCAATGCTTTGCATCGGGTCCTCTCAATAATAAAAATAATAATAAAAAAAGGAATTAAAAAATAGTTTGAATACCGTTGTAAACTCTACTCCAAATACTGTTCTTCCAGATGTCTGTCTCCTGAGTGAGACTGTTAACTGGGAAATAATATTAATTCATGAAGAATCACTCCTTCTTTGGTGTTTTTTCATTTCCCTAACATCAAGAATATAAATACTGAAAAACAGAAAATAAAAATCATAGAGCTTAATAAATAGACTATAACATGGTCATAAGGAAAATACTAAAATTAACTCATTTATGTGTCTTAACTTCAACCACAGATTCATTGCTTTGTGTCTATAAGCACTTCTATTTGGCTACAACAGTGGTTCTCAGCCTCCATAATATTTCAACCCTTCAATCCAATTCCTCATGTTGTGGTGACTCCCCAACCACAAACTTTTTCTTGATACTTCATAAGCACAATTTCGCTATTGTTATTACTTGTAATGTAAATTTTTTTTTGGAGAAAAAGGTTTTTCAAAGGGACTGTGACCCACAGATTGAGACCTGCTGTTCTAGAGCCTTTTATCAAATCACACATAATCAAAGAGAAGTAGAATTATGTGTAGACTTTTACAATAGGGAGTGAGAAGTAGATGGTGTCCATATTTTATTGAGATTCAGATCTAAAAAGAATGGGTAATAGAGAAGAGATGTGATTATTGACCTCAGAGGAGGGTGTAAGAACTGTAGGTGGGATAGAGAGTACATAGGCAGGAGAAGTAGATTCTGAAAACATAAGGATGAGCATTGAGGAAGGAAGGAAAGAACAGAGATGGAATGGAGAGGCAAGTTGTGACAGGAGAACCAGAGGCAGGCTGTAGAAACTAGAGGCAGATGACATATATGTTGGAGGCATAGAGTATATGAAAGTTCATGAACATAGAGGTGGAATTAGGGAAGAGAGATGCTGTAGAGAGGAGCCATGGCTTTGGAAAAGATATAAAATCAGATCTAGATATAATCAAAAATAGCCAGATAAGAGGATATCAGAGCTCAGAAAACACTGCCCCAAAGTGCTTTGAACTGGGAATGAGAGCAGCTTAAAAGCACAAAAAGATACTTGGATTTGCCTTTCTATTCTCCTGTGTGATTAAGTCATGAATAGACTTTCTAGAAGTTTGCCAAAAATAGGTGAGATAACCCCTATTCCAGAAGGCACATCCCCTTTACTCAGGACAGATGGCTATGCAGAAAGGCTGGGAAGACTCTGGCTAGAGGACTTGGTTGGAATCTTGCCCCAGTCAAATTCTTTTTTTCAAGCCTAGTCATCCATTTTTCACCATATTTGAGCCTTAACAATAGTTTTCCTGGGAGCGATGACATGGCTCAGCTGGCAAAGGCACAGCACAAATCAGTTTGCATGTTGATCCCTGGGACCCATGGTTGGCAGGGGAGAACTGACTCCCAGGAAGTTGTCTTCTCAGCTCTACAAGCACAATAAGTCAAACTCAGTTCCCATATGCATATTAATAATATAAAAAAGGAAATGAACACGATAGTGTGCCCTAGCCTTTGAGGCTTTATTTCTGAAGGCCTCCATGATAACATGTCATTTTGGTTAGATTAACTTGTTATTCTTTCATCTCGATCATTTGTTTCTTGGGATAGATGTGCTGACAATGACTTCTCTAATTGTGAGGAAGCCAGCACACCCTTCTCCTTCGCAAGGGGTTCTTGAATCTACTCGATCATCAGAACCAACTGGAAGAGTTAGGGGGTTCTCTAGTTCGTTTTATCATCCAGGAAAAGAGTAATACAGTATTCTCTTTCTGATAATTATTTCTAATTGTAAAAAAGTTATAAAGCAATCAATTTATAAAGAGACTTAGAAAGATGTCACCGCTATGGGAAGAAAATGAGAAAGCCAACTGCCATTCTCAAATGTGAATTACAAATATTTTTCCCTTCTAATAACTGAGGTGAATTATGTAAGACATTTTAAAGATGGGGCTGAGTAGTTACATATTTTTGTAAGTCTTAATATATATGTATATATATATATATCTATGTTTTCTTCTCAAATCCTTTGACTAAGGCTCAGTGGTTAAAAGTGCGTGCCAAGCAAGCCTTGTGACCTGAGTTTGGTTTCTGGAATCCACAGGGAAAGGAGAGAATCAACTCCTGAAAGTTGTGCTATGACCTCCAAAGAAGTGTCAGGGCAAGAGCCGCAATAAATAATAATAATAATAATAATAATAATAATAATAATAATAATAATGATAATGTAATAAGTGATAGAAAATGGTGCTGTGGGCATAACAGGATAGATCTGAACCTCAAGAAAGGTGATTGTCCCCCAAAACATTTTTTTCTATTTGGCTCCAGGTGTCACATGTCTAGAATTGCAATACTTGGGAGCCAGGCAGGAGGATTGTGAGTGGAAGGCCAGCCTGATTTATACAGTAAGACACTATTTCAAAAACAAACAAAATAAAATAAAAAGAAGAACCGCTTTTTCTTTTGGTAGTAAAGTATTTGGGGGCTGAGGGTTTAGCGCAATAGTAAAGTGCTTGCTTAGTATTAATGAGGCCTCAGGTTCTGTTTCTAGCTATTGAAAGAATATAATTGGTTTAAATAATGAAATAAGCAATGATTTTCTTTTATATTTTGCTTCCATGACAAGCCAATATGTGGTAGGTGTATATATCTTGATTTTTTTAAAAACAAGTAGCAGGTAATAATTTTTCTAGTAAATTATATATTACAGTTCCTTGTCATATAATCATTTCTACATAGGGAAGCATAAACAACAAAGGACATTTTTCATTAAAAATGGGAAAATGTCTCTCTCCCGGTAGTACTCAGTGAGTTGAAACAATATAAGGAAATTACATAACTGAGTAACGTTTTCTTTTTCACAGGACAGTTGAGAATGTAGTCATGAGCCTCTGACTTACAGACACGGAGATTTGGAAATTACAAGTATGACCTTGTTTCCCACCATAGGGTTCGCAAGCCACCCCCGATGTCATCTTCCGTCAGCTAGTCAGAACAGCTAATAAGGGCTGTCTTTCTTCCCACTCCACATGACTTGATGGCTTCACTGAGTCAGGGGCAGAACTTCTGATCTAAAGCTGTACTCTCAGGGGCTGGAACAGCTGTACACGTGATTGACACCTGGATGCCAATCTTCTCTTTATGTGGCTTAAAACTTAGAGAGAAAGGGCAGTGGAGAAGCTCAGCGGGAAAGGATCTTGCTGCTTACCATAGTCTGAATGAAAATGGCCTCCATAGACTCATAGGGAGTAATAGTGTTAGAGGTGTGGTCTAGTTGGAGGAAGGGTCACTGAGGGGTGGGCTTTGAGGTTTCAGAAGCTCAAGCCAGAGCTAGTGGCTCACTTTCTCTTCCGGCTGCCTCCCTGCGTATCCAGATGTAGAACTTTCGGCTACCTCGACAGCACTTTGTCTGTCTGCATACCACCATGATGATAATAGACTAAACCTTTGAACTGTAAGTCAGCCCCAGTGAAATGTTTTTCTTTATAAGAAGAGTTGCTGTGGTCATGGTGGCTCTTCACAGCAATGAAACTCTACCTAAGACACTGCTCAAGTGTAATGACCTGAGTGTAGTCATCAGAACCCATGAAGAAAGCTATATGCAATGGGGGCACATCACGGCTACATCTAGAAAAGAGGTAAATCATAGAAACTTGAAGTGCTAGGGTGGGGAAATATTGGGGGGGGGACCTGCTCAAAGGAGGAGGGGAAGGTGCAGGGGAAGGATTGTGGAAGGGGGTGACTGAGAGAGGGGTAATGAACAGGATGTAAAGTGAATAAGTAAAAAAATTAAATTAAATTAAATTTAAAAACAAAAAGAAAGAAAGAAGGCAGAGACAAGAGGATCAATCAACACGAAGCTCACAGGCCAGCTAGGTTTGAATACAGTGTGTTAAGAAGCAACAAAAGAGATACTACCTTAAACTAAGACAAAGGTGAGAATGAACTTCCCCAGAAGTTGTCCTTTGCTCTCATCATGCATGCTATGGTATGAGTTCATGTCCCTACCCATACACAGGAACAAGCAAACAGCTACAGGGAAATGCTCTGGTGAATTCTCGGATAAGCAAGGAGCAGTTGACCTTGGATCAGATAATCAAGGGATTCTAAAACAGAGACAAAGATGCAGGATGTATAATGGAAGATAGAGCAAGGTATTAAATGCCTGTGTGTCAAAGTTGGCTGAGGGCATCCAATGCAAATTACCCTAATTTTGTGTTTTGAGAAGGAAGAAACATATTTCTTGTATTTATCTCCCACAAATGTGTTCTGCCCTGGGAACTTTTACTGTTCTTGCATGGACACTAAGTAGCAGGTAGAACAATGAAGGGTCAAAGAAAAACATTTTTCTTGATGTAGGTATGACATTGGAAAAATATTACACACATACACACACACACACACACACACACACACACAGAGGCACATGCACATACACAGATAGCAACATCATCGCTATTACCATCATTATGCTAGGACAGAGGCCAGTAATAACTGCCTGAGAAAGGTCATGTGCTTGAAAACTATCTGAGAGTGTGATGGAGGCTGAGGTGGGACCGAGTCAGAAGAAAACTTGGTACATTATTTGAGCTTCATGTACCACATTAAAGGCTACTGTGTAAGAACTTCTGTTGGGAGAAGATTTTTCTTCCCTCAATCATTTATTAGGTTCATGGATGACCTTACAGGAGGCTGATTAATGAGAGAAAAGCAAACACATTTATTTATGGTAAATTTTAGATGACATGGGAACCTTCAGAAGTAAAGACCCAAAGAAGCAGGAAAACTATTATTGTGCTAGACATGGACTCTCATGCAGGTATGATTTGATAAAAGGAGGTAATGTTAATGGCAATGCTAATAAACTGGGGGTGGGGTACCTAGCAGGGCTCTTTCAATAAACAGTATGATTCCTTCTCTTTCTGTGGGTATTCCTTTCTTATGGCTATAGTAACAGTTACTCTAGAGTGAAGATCTACGGCTGGCTTTAGAGCCATGGTTCTTAACCTTCTCAATGTTGTGATCCTTTAATACAGTTCCTCATGTTATGGTGATCCCCTCAACCATAAAATTATTCTTGTTACTACTTCATAACTATAAGTTTGCTACCCTTATGTGTCATATTAATATCTGAGTTCTCTGATGGTCTTAGGCAACCTCTATGAAACAGTCATTCAATCCCCACAGGGGTCATGCATGGCCCACAGGTTGAGAACCACTGCTTTCGAGGAAGTGTGGAGAATTCTTCATGACCTCTTTCAGAAGACAATACAAGAGAGGCCTTTCTGATCTTCTACTTTTTCAAATGCCATATTTAGGCATGGTATGCCATGTGCACCCTATTATTTTTGCCACAGTGCTTTGTGCATAGATAATGGCCCTACTTGTTAGGCTTATCACAGTGTGAGATTTACAATAGAATTGGAGATCACAAGGAGTAGAATGGAAAAGTGGGAGCACACATGACCATCATCACAGCACATTGTCAGAGATAGAAACAGGCTGATCCATGTGAGTTCAAGGGCAGCCTATTCTACATAGTGAGTTCCAGGCCATATAGTGAGACCCTGTCCAAATAAAATAGTACAAAAATGAGTAAGCTGCCTCTTGGGTCTTTCAAAGTTCTTGTGAGGTGTGCCACAACCCTGTGAATTTTCACTTTCCTGGGAGTGTGTCTATGAAAGCAATGGGTTGCTATGGAGACCTTTGTGTTTGGTGTGATGTGATCTGGCATTCAGAAGAGAGGACAGAATACTCCATTGAGACACTAAGTGGAGATAGTAAAAGACCCTCTGCAAGGCAGCTGTGCTCATCACTATGCTGCGAATGCTGCCCCTCAAAGATTTTTTGAGTAAGTGACAAACTGGAGTACCAGGAATAGATGTGGGACAGCTACCAGACCCTAACAACTGGGAGAAGAAAGTAATACTACTGAATATCACAGCTGTGATGCGTGATGCTTCACCAGGAAGTCTTGGCCTCACTAAATTATTTTGGTGCCCACAGCTTTCCCACATCTGCCATGTCTCAGGCCAGGGCAGAAAACTAATGACATTTCAACCTAGATTGAGAAATGTTATTTTAAAGACATTTTAACAACTGTACCAAACTGTATTGAAAATCGAACAGATCTCTGAACTTAAGTTCCTCTTTAGCTGGGAGGAGCTCTATAAGATAGCTACATTATTTATGGACAAATTAAGAGATCTACCGATATGAACTGCGGCATGAGTAAACCTTGGACACAGAGAAATTATACATGGAAAACCACTAACTATGCATGGATAGTCATCCAGATAACCTTTCCAATATCATACAATTAAGACCTTGTTTTGGCCTACCAGCTAAAGGATGAAAATGCTTAGAGTTATGATATGTCTTGATTTTTACTACATTCATAAGTAGTCAGAAAGAAAGAAAAGGCACAAATGGGCTCACAAAAAGGTCTATCCTTTAATAACGGATGACATTGTAGAAAAGAGACATGGAAATGGTGTCCTAAGGTCCTTCAGACTTGGAAGCCATTTATTTTAGGGAACTCCATCTCCTCACTCACAAGAGTTGTTGGAAGGAGGGAGAGTCCCATTCTTCCCCAAACACTTCTGTCCGGGTTACGTCTGTGAATGTTTCTTAACTATTTTGGAGTTGTGAAAATTTACAGCACTCCATTCTGGTACTCAGTATGTTGGAGCCTGTGTGGCATTTGATTCAGACTCAGATGCATCTGACGGGTCAAACACAACTTTCTCCTGTCTCCTCTGGGTCAAGGTTTGATTACACCACTGTTCTCATTAAGGCAGGCTTTTCCCCGACTTGTGTCTTTTCTCCCACATGTAGAAGTTTCTCCTTGTTAATATGCTGATCTTTAATTGCCCACAGCTGGAAGTTTCCTCTGGCAATTATGAGAATCCTTTAGGCATTTATACCGTTGATCATCTTCTGTGAAACTTGGAATAGCATACATTTAACTTGTCTGGAGTTCTTGAGAAATAGCCACTTCGGAGACAGGGATTTGCCCCCCCCCCCCCTCCTCACTCGCCCTCCCCTAACACACACACACACACACCCACACACACCCCCCCCCCCCCTTTTTGGAATTCACATAGGTGTCTATTGTTAAAAGTAGCCAGGATTAAAATAGTTTTTAAATCATGCTTTATTGCTTTGCACTAAAATTCCTTGTAAAGTCAAGGTTGGAAGCTTTGATCTCAGTCTAAAAATGGATTCACTGCCCCAGTGCTGCTTTTATGAAAAAAGTTGCTTCACCCATTTTTAATTTTTAGACACACAAATGATTGATATATCAATGCTAGAGTTTCCTATCCTTTTCCACTTTTTTTTTAAAAAAAAGATGAAATAGATGTTTTTCTTTCTGGATAGACTTCTACAATTATTATTACTTTGTCAAATGTTACTTCATCCATTTTGAAATGAAGTCTTCAAAATTGTTTTCTGAATTTGCCTTTGGCTTTGTTTAATGTGAGGCTTCTAGCTTCCGCGAGATCCACTAAACCAAGAATGATAGCCGCCCGCAGCTTCCCTTGTCCCCAGCACTCAGAACCAGCATGGTTTAGGATGTGAGGTATGGTTCTCACTGATACTGTCAAACCTATCTTAATTTTCTCTTTCAAAAACAGAAGAAAATTCCTAATGCTGTGACCCTTTAATATAGTTCCTCATGTTGTCGTGAGCTGAACATTAAGTTATTTCACTGCTACTTCATAACTGTAGTTTTGATAGTGTTGTGAATTGCGATGTAGAGATCTGATATGTAGGGTATCTGAGGTGCAACCCAGGAGAAAGGAGTCGGGATCCACAAGTTGAGAACTACTGCTCTAGAGTGTGACACCTTGGCATGCATATTACATCTTAACTTTCCCACTGTAGACTTTGTGTTGACTTTGTGTTGGTTGAATGAAAGCAAATTCAATACATATTCACACAATTGTTCCCCATCTGCCCAGCATCTCCAGGGTTTCATTTGCATTTTTCTTTCTGTATTACCATGTGATGTATTCCCAAGAATCCTAGCCTTTTGTTCAAAACAAAAAACAAAACAAAACAAAACAACAACAACAAAACCAAATAAAAAAACCACAAAAACAAACAAAACAAAAAACAAAAACAAATAAAAAAACCACAAAAACAAACAAAACAAAAACCAAAAAACCCCACCTTTTCAAGTCCTTGTGTGTTGCTGGCTGGCTCATCATACCTGGTCAGATTTACTATGCTGCTGTGTGGAAATAAAAGTTCACAACTCAGACAGTTGCCTTATAAGAATGGCGTGCAAAAGCAGCTTAAGAGCAGGGAATCAAAGGAGGCTAGTGACAGTCCCTTAGTCCAAGGAAGCCTGCTAGCTTGCCTGAGTGAGAGCTATCACCTGTCCAGGATATTCTGCTGCGATAGTAATGGTTAGTGTTTATTGAGGAGTCATTGAGCAAGCGCTTGCGTAGGTCACCCCACTTCAGTTTCAGCATGTCCTTGCTCAGTCAATGTCATTATTTACAATTATAGAACTCAAGGAACAGGAAATTTCGATTAATGCTTTGCTCAGGTCCTTGGAGCTTACAGCTATAAAGT
>JADRCD010080292.1:0-11807 GCA_019843815.1 Montemys delectorum | reverse complement strand
CACACACACACACACACACACACACACACATATATATATGTATATATACAGATATATACACACATATATGTATATATGTGTATGTGTATATATATGTGTGTGTATATATATAAATATATATAATGCTTACATAAATAGTCTATATTTATAGTTGCATCCTCTCACTGATAGTTCTGGGATACCACCTCATATCCCCAATTAAGCATTGTTGAGAAAGAGTCCTTAAATGGTTTTTAAATGAATAGAACTTTCACTTTGGCCATGACAAGAGCAAATGATTAATAACGATACAAAACACTCCTCTTTGCCAAGAATAACAACCCTGAATTTACAAGTTTATCAGTTAATATTTGACTTCTATGTTGTATTCTGAGATTCTGGATTTGTTACTAGAAATAACGGCCTAATGCATCCCCTAACCTGTTGACCTCATTGTATGAATAGCCTCTGACCTGTCAATGTAATTTTTAAGGATGGTGGTTAGGTTTTTGCTTTCTGTGTATTTCTGGTCAGACTGTTGTAACATTTATGCATTCATTCTATTACCCATCTTCTTGGATAATTCGTATTCCCACTCAAAGGAAAGTAAGAAAAGCAAGAGCAAATAGCACGTGATGACTCAAACCCTTCCTGAGAATTGTGACTGAGGAGATCTGGGGAGTTCAGTGTCTTATAAATGAAAGTAGGTTTCTGGAGTGGACAGAGGAAAAGTACCTTCTGGTATATCTGGATCTAGTTCTCAAAGGCTTTAAAGGTTATAATTAGTTGCTACTTAATCACATGGCTGTGAGCCTTCACAGCTTCATTTCTGATCTGTAGTCCTGTGGTCAGAGAACAGATGAGACGGGCAGGGCCTGGGTGTTTTTGTTTGGTCACTTCCTGGAGACAGTTGGACTTTGCTCTGAGGACCACCTTCCGCTCTAGGCCATCAGGCTAGAAGAGCAGTGTTTGCCAAGCTGACCTGGACAAGGGTTGAAAGCAGCAGGCTTGTGAGAAGGCTGTGGAGCGACCAGGGCACCTCCCCTCTCCAGTGATATGTGAGCTTGCTTGCAGGGATACACAGTGAAGATGTGTTTTGATGCTTTCTCCTCCCCAGAAGGAAACCCAAGATGCAGTGGACCCTGAAGTTCCCAGCACCAGTGTGTGGGCAATAAGATTAGTGCAAATTGGTGATGAGATTGAGAACATGCAGATGTGTCCATGCTGCTCCTTTGCTCATTCCAGTGTGTTTTCAGATGTCTAGCATGGACTGTGGACACTCTCAAAGTATGCCTTTAAGACATTGCTAAACATAGACAATGGGCTTGGGAGCTGTTCCTTCAAACACTGTACTTTGAACTCATAGACTTTAAATATGAAGTGAAGAAACCCTTCATTAAGCGTAGTTTGAGGAAGAGTTAGAATGGTTTAAAAGTTTCCTGTTCAGAGAACTGGTCACTTAAGGTGAAGGTTATTTTAGAGTGAAGTCTAGTTAGTTCATAACTATCATCAGCTGTGGTATTAGAAGTGAGGCTGTCTGAAGGAAGCCTTCCTGGCCTCGAGGAGCCTGCAGATATGTCCCTGGAAGGGACAGGGAGTGGGAAGTAAGGGTGTCTGCTTGCTTTATATAATTGATCTCCTGACCTTGAAAAATAACATTTCTTTTTCAGTTCAGAAACTTGCATTTCTACTCTTGATTGTGCTGATTCTGTAAGTGAGAAAAAGGTTGTTAATCTCATAATCATGGGTGTTATTAAATGAGGTAAATAAGAGAACAAGGTTTTTTCCTTTAAATCATAATCTTACGGCAGACACTCTCTAGGTTAGCCTCTTACAACTGTTGCTCTTCTGTGTCAAAGAAGCAGTCAAACATACAGGCTTTAACGCCTCATCTTTTTTTTTACCCCTGTGTCGTTGGCTTCTTGGAGGATTATACAATGCCCCAGAAACACTTTCTGATTGACAGATGGAGCGGTCACCCTTAGGTCCAGTTTGCTTATTGGTGATCGTTTCTACTCCCTGTTTTCCTGCTCTTGTTTTTCGCCTGTGTGTACTTCTATGGTCTCATAAATATATCCAGTTTCTTGGATTGTTTGGGCCCTGCCAGCAATTTCTGTTTTCTTCCGTCAGCATCTTCAGGAGAGCCGAGTACACAAAGACAAAATGGCTTTCAAAGTAGGCTACATTCCCATTTCAGTATTGGTGCAGACATGAAATTGAAGGCCACTCAGCTCTACCTGCCGCTGGTTGAATCAGCTGCCTGGAGATTAACCTCTTCTAAGGCTCTGAGCTATTTTTGAGGTCAAGACTGCAACAACATTAAAGCTAGAACCCATTAGAAAATCACTTTCATCATCTCTCCTTTTTCCAAATCAGTGGCTCTTTTTTTTCCCCCTCCTTCTGATCTCATAACCCTTTAATCTCCTTTGTAGCAGAACAAGGAGACTGTTAGTGTTTGCATCCAATGAGGTTAGCATCCTTCGTAGATAATAGTTTCAGAAGACACCAAGATATTAGAGAAGTGTATGGAGAGATGAACTTCATCTGCAGATGGACTGCCTCAGTGCTGAAGGTGCCCTGCTCTCCTTGTGCAAGCAGGGCCATTTTTGTGGATGTTTTGTGCAAACCAGGCTCAGAAGTCTCCAAAAGAGACACAGCAGAAAGCCTTTTGTTGCATTATTTCTAAAGGCTTGAGGTTTTGAAGGGAAGGGATTTTGTTTTCCTCTGAGCTACACAATGGAGCTTTCACAGAACCTCTTTTAAAAGGAATAGCTACAGCCTTTGTGTTGAAGGGTGTGTCTTTTGGCAGGGTCTGCTGATGCAGACAGACTGGCTGGTGATTAACAAAGGTCATTAGACTTTGGAATCTGGCTAGCAGCCTCAGATGGTATGTCTTCTGTGTGTGGAAGGACGACTCCCAAGAAACCAAGGCATTCTGGAGGTCCCCTCGCCAGGACACCCCCAAATCCTGCTGCAGAACAGGATCTGGTCCAGGGATGACCTGATCTAACCAGTGCTCTGCTGGGACTAACGAACCAGCCTATCAATCATGGAATAAAAGAACCTTTGGAGATCTTTGGTGAATGACATTTGAGGAGGAGAAAGGTGCTGCTTTTTGAGGAGAAATGAAAACAGTTAATTCTTTGTTGGGAAGAGAAGAGCTTAGGAGGAGCCCAGCCTGCCCATGTAGCGTTCACTTGTGATTGTCAGCCTAGCAGAATCCAAGCGAAGCCATGTTGTGCACGGAGGAGAGGCTCTGAGCTAAAATGGCTGCTCCTACAGCTCAGAGGACTAGGGCAGCTTAGTGAGTCTTAGAGCTTCAGTGACGCAGTAGCTCCTATCTCCTGAAAGTGTGATAAACACATTCAGCAGAGCTGTGGCTTGCTTGGCTGAGATGAAAGGACTAAGCTTGGGGGATGGGGATTGCGCACTGGATGATCTGCTTTTTTTTCTGTGAAGTGCTCTAAATGCAGGAGTTGTCTGCACCATGGAAAAATTTGTTTTCAGGTCTAATGGACTATGCGAAAGGAGAAGTGGGGTGGGGCTCAGTGACTGCTGTAATTTGATCCAGAGCTGATATCAACCTCTTCCACACAATTTGGGCTGGTGCTCAGACATAAAAAGCTTGTGTATCTGGAATATTGAGACTTAGTTAGCTGAAAGGACTCTAGTGTCCAGCTCAGTGTTTATTGAAATAGGATAAATTGTTGGGTGAACGAAGAGGAGGTAAAATATCTGTGTCTCACTCTGCAAAGCTCTGTCCAGAGCTGGACTTGGCCAAACTTATTTTAGCAGGCTACAGGGCAGGAGCATTCTTTCATAGAAAATCCTCATGCCATGGCTTCTTGCACCCCACAGACACATCATTACTGGACTTTGTTCCTCCAGCAGAAATTACATATCTTTTATAAGAGAGGCATAGAAAACTGCATCATAAAAAGATCTGGCTGCAACCTGAATTCTTAAGACATTTGGTTCTAGATTACAGTGACTTAGCAGGGTTTGTGATGTACTCTATGAAGTAACTTATTCCTTCAGATAATAACTGGGTATCTCCTTGCAGGATCTATACTAAGCTAGGAAGGACTACACCTTCCCGATAGGCTGGTCACTTTGTGGTGAGACTCTGCCTTGAGCTAGCATGAAACTTCCCGTAGATTTCAGTCGCACGGTGAATTACAGAATAAGATGAACTCTGCTCTGCTTTATTCCACACCAGGTTCACAGGTTGATTTTTGCTGTTGTTGTTTTATATCCAAGTCTAAATTTCATGTTTATAAAAATGAAAAGAGTGGAAAGGGAAAGCTCTGTCTGACTCAGTAGCCCCTCTTTAGAACTACTAGATTCTGTGGTCTAAATGTAAATGAATGAGCCACGGTATAATCTTAAACCAGAAACTGAATTGTCATCTAAAGTTGGTTGCTCGGAAATCTCATGAGAAATATTTTATGACCTAATTAGACTAGAGAAGCTGTTAAGTTTTAATTGGTAGGTAGTAAAAGAGCAAATAACCACTCACTTCGTTGAGGAGGGGGAGGGGTAACTACACTATTTGGGAAAAGGAAAAATGTGAAGCCTAGTATCAATGAAGATATTAAAATAAAAAAAGCAATACCAAAAGCCACAGCCATTTCCAAGAGTCAATTCTGTTCTACTATTTGGTGTTAAAACACTAATGTAATAATATGGAAATGGAGAAAAGAAATTGAAATTTCCTTGCCCTTCAATGAAGATGGATGTCCTCTTTCCTACTAAGAAGGCTCTAGTTCAAAAAGAAAAAGTCTAAGGAGAAATCAGAATCAATACTAGGTTATCTAGAATTCTGAATGTGGTGGAGAAACTCAAAAACTGTACCAACTTTTGAAGTATGAATGTTTCCTTGACAGATGGCATTTGAAGATCTATCAAAGCAGAAAACATTTTTCTGAGTTTTCTTTCCTTTGAAGTTAGGGAGTCAAGGACTTGGTCTCTATTATGTCTGATTGCCTCTCTTTGGCCAGTGTTCGAGTTGGCCAAGAGGAGCAGAAGAAAGGTAGTGATGCTGAAGTTCATTCCATGAGCAGATCTGTAGCTTCTTTGGGTTTGTGGTGAGTGTGGTCCTCACGATGCTTCGTTCTGACCTCTGTCTCAGGTTCCTGATGTGAGAGGGTAGCCCCGATCATGGAGGTGCTTCAGTGCGATGGCTGTGACTTCCGAGCCCCATCTTATGAAGATCTCAAGGCACACATCCAGGATGTCCATACGGCATTCTTACAGCCGACTGATGTTGCTGAGGACAATGATGATGAGCCACTATCTGGGACCGTGAATGCTAGTAATCAGACAGAGGTGGAGTTCTCTTCTATAAAGGATGAGTTTGTGATTGCAGAGGATTTATCAGGTAACTCTATACCAAACTCACATGTCTGAGAAAGCTTGTCATTATTTTTGTTGTTGTTGTTGTTGTTGTTATTATTATTAATAATAATATTATTGTTATTATTATTAATAATAATATTATTGTTATTATTATTATTGTTATTATTATTATTATTAACCAGTCACCATAGGTCTTACATGTGGCTTCTGAACTTTCTTACTCTGCAAGGCATTTTTGCTACTTAGGTGTCACTTTTCTCTTAGTTATCTTAGGTTATTGGCCTTTTAGTGGCCCTGTGTGTTCCTCTTCTAACGTTGAAAGCAAAGTGTCTCAGAAAGTTCTAGAATAAATCTTACAGTTGACGAAACTTGTCTTTATTCTATATACAAAGCTATCTATGATGTCTTTATCATTAGCCCTCTGTGGGTAGCCTTCAGTGCATTTTGAGTCATCGTGCCTGTTGAATGTGATGCTTATTCAAGAATAACTGAAATGGTGCTGTTTTGTGTGTTTGAATTTCATAATCTCTTTACTTTTCTCATTTCAATCTTCTTAAATATTCTCTGTAGGTCAAAGTGCAGCTGCATTGGGGAGCGGAAGTTACTATGGCCACAGTCCAGGATATTACGGTCAGCATATTACCCCTAATCCCAAACCAACCAACAAATTTTTTCAGTGCAAGTTCTGCGTACGCTACTTCAGGTCAAAAAATCTCCTCATAGAACATACTAGGAAGGTCCATGGAGCTCAAGCTGAAGAGAGTCCCACAGGACCTCCTGTCCCAGGATCCTTAAATTATAATATCATGATGCACGAAGGATTTGGAAAGGTCTTTTCTTGCCAGTTTTGCACATACAAATCGCCTCGGAGGGCACGGATAATTAAGCATCAGAAGATGTACCACAAAAGCAGTCTGAAGGAGTCCACAGCACCACCTCCTGCTCCTGCTCCACTGCCAGACCCTGTGGTCCCACCTGTGTCCTTGCAGGACCCCTGCAAGGAACTGCCAGCAGAGGTTGTTGAGCGGAGCATCTTAGAATCCATGGTCAAGCCTTTGACCAAGTCTCGAGGCAACTTTTGTTGTGAGTGGTGCAGCTACCAGACCCCCCGCCGAGAACGCTGGTGCGATCACATGATGAAGAAACACCGCAGTATGGTCAAGATCCTTTCTAGTATCAGGCAGCAAGAAGGGACTAATGTATCTGAAGTGCAGAATAGCAATGAACCCAGCCCCACATCCAACTCCACCTACCTGTCCATGAATGCTGCAAGCCGGGAGATGCCCAACACTAATGTCTCCAATTTCAGGGGCTCCATGGGCAACTCCATCATGAGACCTAATTCTTCAACTTCCAAGTTTTCTTCTATGTCTTACCCTCAGATGAAGCCGAAGTCACCTCATAATTCTGGCCTTGTGAACTTGACGGAGAGGTCCCGTTACGGAATGTCTGACATGACCAATTCATCCGCTGACCTAGACACTAACAGCATGCTAAATGACTCTAGCTCTGATGAGGACTTAAATGAGGTAGACAGTGAGAATGGTTTAAGTGTTATGGATCACCAGACGTCAGGACTGTCTGCAGAGCAGCTGATGGGCTCTGATGGCAACAAACTGTTAGAGACCAAGGGGATTCCATTTCGAAGGTTCATGAATAGGTTCCAGTGTCCCTTTTGTCCTTTCCTCACCATGCACCGTCGCAGCATTTCTCGTCACATAGAAAATATCCACTTATCTGGAAAGACAGCTGTCTACAAATGTGATGAGTGTCCGTTTACTTGTAAGAGCTCATTGAAACTCGGGGCTCATAAACAGTGTCACACGGGTACGTCGGATTGGGATACTGTGAATTCTCAAAGCGAAAGCCTGTCTTCCTCGTTGAATGAAGGAATGGTATCTTACGAGAGCTCCAGCATCAATGGTAGAAAGTCAGGAGTCATGTTGGACCCCTTGCAGCAGCAGCAGCCACCACAGCCACCTCCACCACTACCGCCACCGCCGCCACCACCATCACAGCCACTGCAGCAGCCTCCACCGCCACAGCTGCAGTCACCACACCAGGTGCCACCTCAGCCACAGCCACCACCAACACAGCAGCCACAGCCACCCACACAGGTCCCACCTTTGCACCCTTACAAGTGCACCATGTGTACTTATTCCACCATGACTCTGAAAGGGCTAAGGGTCCATCAGCAGCACAAACACTCATTCTGCGACAACTTGCCAAAATTCGAGGGGCAGCCCTCGGGCCTACCACTGGAAAACGAGACAGATAGCCACCCCTCTTCCAGCAACACTGTGAAGAAAAGTCAGACCTCAATTCTTGGATTGTCCTCCAAGAATAACTTTGTAGCTAAGGCCTCCAGGAAGCTTGCTAATGACTTTCCTCTTGATTTATCACCTGTGAAGAAGAGAACAAGGATTGACGAGATAGCCAGCAATTTGCAGAGCAAAATCAACCAGACCAAACTGCAGGAAGATGCGATCATCAATGTCGAGGACGATGAGGAGGAAGAGGATGACAACGAAGTAGAGATCGAGGTTGAACTGGACAGGGAAGAGGAGCCGACAGATCCCATCATGGAGGTTCCCACGTCCTTTTCAGCCCAACAGATTTGGGCCAGAGACGCCAGTGAGTCCCAGAAGGAGCCCAACTACAGAAGTATCACCCATGATTACACTGCCACCAACGGGGCCGAGATCGAACTCACACTTTCTGAAGATGAAGAGGATTACTACGGCTCTTCAACAAGCATGAAAGATCATCAAGTGTCCAATGCGGCTCTGCTGACCACCCAGCCCCCTATCTATGGGACGGAACACAGTAATGAAAATACCGATTTTGGTGACTCTGGAAGGCTTTACTATTGTAAACACTGTGACTTTAATAATAAATCTGCCCGGAGTGTTAGCACCCACTACCAGCGAATGCACCCATACATTAAGTTCAGCTTTAGGTATATCTTGGACCCCAATGATCACAGCGCAGTGTACAGGTGCCTGGAATGCTATATCGACTACACCAACTTCGAGGACCTCCAACAGCACTACGGCGAACACCACCCCGAGGCCATGAATGTACTCAACTTTGACCATTCGGACCTGATCTACCGATGTCGGTTTTGTTCCTATACGAGCCCGAATGTCAGAAGCCTGATGCCGCATTACCAAAGAATGCATCCCACGGTGAAAATCAACAACGCTATGATCTTTTCGAGCTATGTTGTAGAGCAGCAGGAAGGGCTGAGTGCTGAGTCTCAGACCCTGCGGGAGATTTTGAATTCAGCTCCCAAGAGCATGGCGACGTCCACGCCCGTGGCTCGAGGCGGCGGCGGCGGTGGTGGTGGTGGTATGCCAGCCACGTTTAACAAAAACACTCCTCCCAAGACCTTTACTCCAGAATGTGAAAGCCAGAAGGACCCTTCGGTGAACGCCGTGGTCGTTTATGATTGTGACGTTTGCTCGTTTGCGAGCCCTAACATGCACTCTGTCTTGGTTCACTATCAGAAGAAACACCCTGAAGAAAAGGCCTCGTACTTTAGGATCCAGAAAACCATGCGCATGGTGTCTGTGGACAGAGGCTCTGCCCTTTCCCAATTATCATTTGAGGTGGGTGCTCCAATGTCTCCCAAAATGTCCAACATAGGTTCCCCACCCCCCCCACAGCCCCCACCACCAGACCTCAGTATTGAGCTTTACTACTGCAAACACTGCTCCTACAGCAATCGGTCAGTTGTGGGGGTGCTTGTTCACTACCAGAAAAGACACCCAGAAATAAAGGTCACTGCCAAATATATCAGACAGGCTCCTCCCACAGCTGCTATGATGAGAGGGGCTGAAGGGCTCCAAGATTCCCCCCGGCCTCCCGCCCCCATGCAGCTGAACCGGAGCGGTTCCGAGAGAGATTGCCCTCCTGTGGAGACTGAGATGTTCTTTTGCCAGCACTGTGATTATGGGAACCGGACGGTCAAAGGCGTCCTCATTCATTATCAGAAGAAGCATCGAGACTTCAAGGCCAATGCCGATGTGATCAGGCAGCACACAGCCACCATCAGAAGCCTCTGTGACCGGAACCAGAAGCCTGGTAGTTGTGTGCTTCTCCCCGCTTCCGGTATGGAACGGGACAAAACGAAACTTCGAGCGCTCAAATGTAGGCAGTGCTCGTATACCTCCCCCTATTTCTATGCACTGAGGAAGCATATCAAGAAAGACCACCCTGCCCTGAAGGCCACAGTCACGTCCATCATGCGGTGGGCATTTCTAGATGGCTTGATAGAAGCTGGCTACCACTGCGAGTGGTGTATCTACTCTCACATGGAACCCAGTGGTCTGCTCCTGCATTATCAAAGGAGGCACCCTGAACATTATGTAGATTACACTTATATGGCTACCAAACTCTGGGCTGGGCCAGACCCATCCTCTCCCACTCTTACCATGTCAGCTGAAGCCAAAACATACAGATGCAGGGACTGTGTTTTTGAAGCGGTCTCCATCTGGGACATCACCAATCATTACCAAGCGTTCCACCCCTGGGCCATGAATGGTGATGAATCTGTGTTGCTGGATATCATCAAGGAGAAAGATGGTGTAGACAAGGCCCTCCTTGCACCTGAAGAGTTGATAGGCCCTGTGAATTGTGAAAACAGTATGCCCAACCCCCTTCCCGAGCAGGAAGCTGAGTGCCCAGAGGATGCAAGACTTTCCCCAGAGAAAAGCATTCATCTGACTTCAGCTAACCCCGCTATATCTTCCACCCCATACCAGTGTACAGTGTGCCAGTCCGAGTACAACAACCTGCACGGCCTCCTCACCCATTACGGGAAAAAGCATCCTGGCATGAAAGTGAAGGCTGCTGACTTTGCCCAGGATATTGACATCAACCCAGGTGCCGTCTACAAGTGCAGGCATTGTCCGTACATCAACACTCGCATCCACGGCGTCCTGACCCACTACCAGAAGCGACACCCGGCCATCAAGGTAACCGCTGAGGACTTTGTGCATGACGTGGAACAGTCAGCCGACATGTCCCAGAATGACGTGGAGGAGACCAGTAGGATCTTCAAACAAGGGTATGGTGCCTACCGGTGCAAGCTGTGTCCGTATACACACGGCACTCTGGAGAAACTCAAAATCCACTATGAGAAGTACCACAACCAGCCTGAGTTTGATGTCTTTTCCCCCTCTCCCCCGAAGCTGCCGGTGTCCCTTGAACCTGAGATAACCGCTGAAGTGAGCCCCTCCCAGGTCTCCGTGACGGAGGAGGAGGTGGTGGGAGAGGATCCTATGTCCACTGCTCACTTCTCTACCTCGCATCTGGTCTCCCACACTGTGTTCCGGTGCCAGCTCTGCAAGTACTTCTGTTCCACTAGGAAGGGCATTGCCAGGCACTACCGGATCAAGCACAATAATGTCCGTGCCCAGCCCGAGGGCAAAAACAATCTCTTCAAGTGTGCCCTGTGTGCCTACACCAACCCCATCCGCAAGGGACTGGCGGCCCACTACCAGAAGCGCCACGACATCGATGCATATTACACCCACTGCCTTGCAGCCTCCAGGACCATCAGTGACAAGCCCAACAAGGTGATCATCCCGTCCCCACCCAAAGATGACTCTCCTCAGCTGAGTGAGGAACTACGGCGGGCTGTTGAGAAGAAAAAGTGTTCCTTATGTTCCTTCCAGTCCTTCAGCAAGAAAGGCATCGTGTCCCACTACATGAAGCGCCACCCGGGGGTGTTCCCAAAGAAGCAGCATGCCAGCAAGTTGGGGGGCTACTTCACAGCAGTCTATGCAGATGAACATGAGAAGCCCCCACTGATGGAAGAAGAGGAGAGAAGCAGCTTTGAGAGGGCCGAGGTGGAAGGTGAAGCCCAAGACATCGAATGGCTCCCGTTCCGCTGCATCAAATGCTTCAAGCTGTCCTTCAGCACAGCAGAGTTGCTGTGCATGCATTACACAGACCACCACAGCAGGGACTTAAAGAGGGACTTCGTCATCCTAGGCAGCGGCCCCCGCTTCCAGAACTCCGCCTTCCAGTGTAAGCACTGTGATAGCAAATTGCAAAGCATAGCCGAGCTGACCTCACACTTGAACATTCACAATGAGGAATTCCAGAAGCGTGCCAAACGCCAGGAGAGGAGGAAACAGCTTTTGAGCAAGCAGAAATATGCAGATGGTGCTTTTGCAGATTTCAAACAAGAGAGGGTAAGGATATGTTTTGATTTCCCTTCCCCCAGGAGGCCTCTCATCACTGGTGCCCACATGCACTTCGTTGCCAGCCAAACTGCTGCAGGCTTCCTAGTGACTTAGCTTGCCAGAGAGCTCAATAAGTCAATTAAACATTTCGAGCTTGATTATTCCCCATTCTATGCTCACCTCGCTCCATGGTCCTGTCCTCCTCCCCTTCTCCCTCTGACTCCTCCGATGGCTCCCAGGGGAGGTTTGGGGTGCTTTCTATGGATATCTTCCTGC
>JADRCD010080287.1:0-18515 GCA_019843815.1 Montemys delectorum | reverse complement strand
AAAAAAGGTGATGGAAGGCATAGGGCAGAGAGGGGAGGGTGGATGGGTGTGAGGGATATGTTCAATGCACAATAAATACACATTTGAACTGTTCTTATATAAGACTGAATTGTGTGTCCCCATCACTATCCCCTAATTCAAGATGGAAGCCTAAAGCCCCATGTCATTGTGTTGGAGATGGGACCTTTCAGAGATATTCAGCATTTGTGGTTTGAAAGTAAAATGACTCCTATAGGCTCATGTGTTTAAAATGTTGCCACTCTTGTGGAAAGGTGTAGAACCTTTAGAATCTGGGGAATCACTTTAGGGAACAAGGCACTTGGGGCTGAACTGTGAGGTTTTGTAGCCCAGCATCAATAACCATCTCTCCTCTACTTCCTAACTATGGATGTGAACAGCTGTCTCATACTTTTCGTGTTACACATTCCCAATTTGACAGATGACATTCTTACCTGTAGACGAAGATAAATCCTTCTTCCCTTAGGTTGCTTCTTGTCAGGTATTTGATGATGGTAAGGAGAATAGTAACCGACATAAAAAGTTGGTACTGGAGTAGGACTGTATTATGATAAACCTGAATGTAGTGTTTAAAAATCAGCTTTCAGGAGGAAAATGGAAATATTTAAAATTTTGAGCTAGAACAGCCTTAAAATGCTATAAACAGAGCTTAATGGAGCATTTTTGTTGGGAGTTTAGAAGGCTAGAGTATTGAGAAAAATGTGGAATGAGGAGGTCCAGCTGATGAGGTTTCCAGGGGGAACATGAACTCTACTAGTAGTTGAAATAGAAACCATTTATGTTTGCATTATAGCAAAACAATCTGATTGCTTTTTTGCCTATGTCCTTAGAGTTTCAGTATAACAGAGTTTGAAAGTAATTTATGGAGGAAATTGCAAGGCTGAATTACATTTAGGCTGTGACATGGTTATTGCTCACTGCTCTGTTCCAGGTTTACAATGAGAGAGAGCAATATGTGGAGCAAAAGAATACAAGAATGTTAAGTGTGATGAGGAAAGAATCATCAAATTGCAGGTAACGAAGATATAAAATCAGTTGTAATTGTTAGAAATTGGCAGTATTGAAATCTAGCACTCTGTACTGAGACAATAGGAAAGATACCCCAAAGGTTAGACCACGTTCATTGAAGCTCAGTCTCAAATGTCAATTCACTTGAAAGAAATAAGCCTAAACTGAGGAGGCCACTAAGAATTCCTTACTCAATTACCACCAGAAAGGTAACCTTTTCCCAGGCACCTACATCTTTGCTTCAAGGTGGCCAGGCTACATCTCATGTTTATCGAAGAACTTGATAGCATGATTTATGCAGTACTGTTTTTGAAGGCTTAAACCACATAAGAAGAATGAGAGATTCCTGGAGGCCTTTACCAAAGTTCCTGAAATTTGTCTAGGCTAGGCAATGTCAGAAAGGGTGCTAAACAGGTCATTGTGTGAAGTTTTGAGGTAAAGTCATGGCAAAGGAAACCCCAGAATTTTTGATATGCAAGGATCATGGGATGTCTACTGAAGAAAGCTTCAGGCATGGAGTAGAGCTGGTCCAGAGAGAGACAATGTGTGTTACATGAGGCAGAACTGGAGGGGTAGGGATATGCAAGCCCATTGGAGTCTAGATGACTTCATCACGAGCCTCAAATGATGAGCATGGAGCTGCAGGATTTGGTATTTTCCTTGTTGTTTTTTTGTTTGTTGGTTGGTTTGGCTGGTTTTTGCTTTTTGTTTAAGCCATACAAAGTATGATATTTTGCTAGAGTACTGTATGCTGAGAATATTTTTTGACCTGTGTATTTTGGATATAGTTATATGCTCTATGACCAGGCCTCATAAAAGTGGATGCGAAGGAGTATTAGTGTTACTATCTGAAAAGAACAACCACTCTGTCCTTCCAATTCCTTTGTAGGAACCTTTTTCATATTGTCATTGAGAACCCCTCAAATCTAATGGTTGTTTAATTGTTGGGCATGTGTAGGAGATAAGAAATGAGGGTTACTGAGTTATTGCTTTTCAACTTTGTTTGTTGTTGATCAATTTCAGTATCTCTGTTATGAGTGTTTGTCTTCTGAGCCAATCAACTGTCATCTTGTAGAGTTTAGTTATACTCCATTGCAAAAGAATTATCCCATCTAGTCTTGTATACTATTTATATCTCCTCATAGCAAGATGGGGAGCTCCCAAGACCCTCACCTGGGTATCCAGTTGCCCCCTACTATGCATATGTTATATGTAACTCTGCCTTTATTGATTGAGGGAGGTGCTACACTATATAGGATGAGGGAGATTAGGGGAGAGGCACTCCTAAATGAAGCTCAAGAAGCCCTTACCTTGTTGAGTAAAGGCTTTTTAGGGGTAGCCTGTTGAGGGAGGCCATGTACATCCCTGGATGTAACCACTCACTAATGCTCTGTAAAGGCACCCAATAAACTCACTTATTCATCAGGGTTGGTGGAATTGTGCTTTGATTGTCACTGGGACCTTAGAAGATTGGATAGATATTACTATTTCCCTCCAGGAAATATTTGGTCCTTTACAATATGCATATAAGGACAAATATGGTGAGCTTGAGAGATAGCTCTGTCCTTAAACAACACACCAGAATGGGTACAAAGGAAGAGAGGGTGGACAGTGAGGGAGAGAGAATATAAATATTCTAAAAAGCAATGAGAGGGCATCAAACATTGCCTCACATTCAGTTCTCCAAGATCATAAGCTGTATTTAGTAGCTCACGTTCTGTGCTGTTTGTTTTCAGGGCACCCTGATCTATGGGCTTTGTGCAGTACTTCCCACATGTGTTTCCCATTAGTGTGATAACTAAAAAGTGCTCAGGTTCCATTTTCTTCTGTAATTAGCCTCGGGTGGATGTTACTGGGGAGAAGGAGGGAGGGAGAGACTCATTTATGAATTGAAAATTGGACTGGACATGTCACACTGGGTTAAATTGCTTTAACTGGCTGTAGTGAGAAACTCCTCCTAGATTCCCTCTCTCACTAAAATTTCCTCAGTTGCAAGTAGGTTACCCAAGACTTTATGTATTTATAATTTTTTTTACCTCATTTGAATTTTAATAGACAAACTCTTACAATAGTCACATGCTGGAAGGAAATATTGAGTCAAAAAAGTCACAGAAGACATTACCAGATAATTATCATAAAATTTAAAATGCATATTCCATTGTTCATATACAGTGCTTTAAAGGAAATTATAGCATCATAAAAAATGCTGAGGTTAGAACAGAAATGCTGTATCAAATGCAAGATACTAGTTTTATGGTTAAGAACTTTTCTTTAGCATTATATATGAAATAACTTTCAATGGTATGGGTAAATAATACACCATTAAGTTTCAAATCAAATGCAATAATGAAATATTTTATAGAATGTGGTACCATGGAGTAGTTTCCTCTAAGTTTGTAAGAGGGTACCTAAGACAGAGAAAATAAAAAGAAATCTGGAGAAGATGAGAGGAGAAGTAAATATCAAAACCATTTTCAAGCTTTTAATTAGTACAAGTGTCAGTAAATAACCTAAGTTCTATGTAAGCGCATTTGAACACATATGAAATCTTCCTGGCAGCTGGTTGAACTACTAACAGCAGGCATCTAAGAACATAGAAAGAACACAATGTCAAACAAACCTAAAAGCAAATTAAAAGTCAACATTCCTCCAATGAAGTTTGACTATGTGTCAGAACTAGGCAGTAACCTTCAACATTATTGTGTTACACATATAATTATATGTGTATATTTATAGTTCAATGAAAATATGTGTTATACATTTGTGTATTCATAGTAATGTTTTTATTTAGAAGTAACATTTGATTTTTAAAGCATTAATAAATTAAAAGGAAAATTTTAATCACAGATTGTGTATTAAAAATTTGAAAGGCAGTTCACAGAAAATGGTAAGACTTCAAAATTATAAAGAAGTAGGAAGATGTTCTACCTCATAAAGACATGGAGGAGCTAGAGAGATGGTTCAGCGAATAAGCATATTGACCATGTAAGATAAGTGTCTAATTTCACTTTTAGAAATCATGTTAAAATATAAATATTAGCTGAAAATTTACAAATAGAAAGGAAAAGTAATGCTAAGAGTCTGTGGTTATGTTGTGAGCAGCAGTTTACCTTGGCAAACAACATTTTAGAATCATCCAGGCAAGTAAATTATTTGCTAAAGTCACCTTTAATAGCTAGTATTACCTATTATGGGGAGAAAAAGCCTGATACAGGTGTATATAGTTAAGCATTGTGTATAGATTTGGCTCAGCAATCTCATTCCTAGTTATTGACTCAGGAGAAACAAAGACTGACAGACACAATAAAAACAGATACACATGTGTTAACAGTACATTTATTTATAATTAATAAAACTAGAAAGCTCCTGGAGTTTTTTAATGGGAGAGAGGAAAATCAGTTCATATATACAATAGACAAATTGCAGTGGAAGAGAGCTGTCATATGCAGCAAGTCAGTGAATCCCAAAGACATTTTGATGAGGAAAAAGTTATGTGACAAAGGCTATAAGACCTTCTTGAAAACAGAACCAAAGGGACAGAGCAGACTCATGGTTTGCCAGTGCCTAGAAGCAGGGAGGACTGACACATGAGATCTTCAGGGTATATGAGTGATCCGACTTAGTGGAGGTTCCCTGAGTTTATACAGTCAGTAAAATTCTTACAGCTGTATACCAAGTAATGCACTTTACTGTTAAACACAATTCTTCAAAAGGACTAGCTTCAGAGGGAAGGAAAAGACATGTCTCAGGATTACAACGCACCTCCTCCTCCTCTTCTTTCTTTCCTCCTTTAAAAAAGGGTGTCTTGTGTAGCCTCTGCAGGCCTTGGGCACTTGATTCTCCTGTCTTACCTCCAAAGTACTGGGATTTCAGGTGTGTGCCACCATACCGACTTTCTTCCAGGAGTATGAATATTGGCCCTGTGTGGTGGTACTCAGTGAGCTTCTATGCGTGTTGAATGCCTGGATGGGCAGAAGCTGTCAGGAAGAGATTTGACTTCAGTTACTATTCATAAGGCAAAGATGGAGGAAGAGTATGTTTAGATTCTCTCATGCTTCCATGCACAACAACCCTAATGACAAGGCAGGATGATGAATTAGCCATCAATACTCATGGTTTTTTTTTTTAAGTCTCCAATCCTCGCTGCTTATTAGCTTTCTAATCTCTACTATATTTCAAAGTTAAGCTGCATCTGGATTGCAAGACTGAGATGCTGGAGAGGGGAACTAATTCGGTTGAAGTGGGAGTTCACCTTCCTTGTACTACACATCAGCTCCTCATATCCTACCATCTGAAACCAATTTGTTGTACGTAATTTATTCCATAAAGTTGCTGGAATAAACAATACATGCAAAGCTCCTTAGATGTGAATTCAGCAGGGACTTTCCTGGCTGCGTGTGATTTCAACTCTCAGCACTTTCAGATGCCATCTAGCACGTGGGATGTCATGTGGATTCTCAGAAGGGCTATTATTTATGAATTAAGATATTCATGTGATGGTTTGTTATCTGTGACTGATGTGACATGGTCCATGCCCCCCATTCCCAAGTTGCTCTTAAGGCCAGATCAATGAGTTAGTAATAGGGAACAGACATGCCCACTCTGTGTGTCTAGCTCAAACAAGCACAGTAGGATTAGGGAATGTTTGGTCAAATGTGTTCCAACATAGTGTTCATCACTTGCCCAGAAATGAACAGTACCTCATATGGCATGCTTTCCACAATGACAGATACTTACAGAGTGTGGCCCAGCTGTAGCTCTGTAATGTGGATGGCCGAATCATTTCACACAACTCAAGACTTTCCACCTTACATCTACTGCTTGGAGCCTCATAGGTGATGAATGCTACAAAGGATTAGGACACCCCTCTTCAGAGACTTCCCCCAAACTTCCTTGAAGTCTTTAAGACTCTCCTTTCACCACACATTCCAAATTTATTTTAGAGAGGGGCTATGATAGAGATATACCAGTCCACTTCCTAATTTTCTTCCCAAACTCCATATTTTTGCTTTGTCTTCATAATTTAATCAAAGTAGTGGAATTAAAGATTTTCCTCTTGAAATCATACAGCACCATGATCACTTTAAGTTAAATAGTGTGTAAAGGATATGAACTCTACAGGAAGACCAATGGAGCCAACTAACCTCGACCCCTGGAAGCTTTCAGAGTGTGAACCACCAACAAAAGAGCATACATGGGCCAGGCAGAGGACCCCACACATATGTAGCAGACGTGCAGCTCAGTTTTTATATGGGTCCCCCAACAATTGGGATGGGGGGCTGACCTTAAAGCTGTTGCCTGTCTGCGGATCCTGTTCCCCTAACTGGGCTGCACTTTCTGGCCTCAG
Source organism: Montemys delectorum (assembly GCA_019843815.1). Classification (NCBI taxonomy): domain Eukaryota; kingdom Metazoa; phylum Chordata; class Mammalia; order Rodentia; family Muridae; genus Montemys; species Montemys delectorum. Next base: position 12,142 of record JADRCD010080287.1, on the reverse strand, counting down.
TGAAAGAGGATGCAAGAAGTCATGCAGAGACTTGAATACCAGGGTGTGTGTGGGGGGTTTATATCCAGGGGCCTCCACCCTCTCAGAGGAGCAGGGGAGAGGAGAATGGAGGAAAATGGGGGGGGGGAGGCAGGGGGTTGAGGACCTGGAGGGTGAGGCAGTGATTGGGGTTGCAATTAGTAAATAAATTAATGGAAAAGTTAGTTAGTATAAGTCATTACAGAATATTTTAGAATGCTGACCAGTTCTAGAATTACATCCAGTGTTTCTCCCTGGAGGAAACAGGTTTTCTTCTCTGTGAGCACCTTTTCATGATGGCACATAGTTTTTCTCCTATGTTACATTCTCGGAGTCCATCAGTCTCTAGGTTATTCAGAAATATTTTCAGAACACTTTCTAGGTTTGAGAACTGTTCTAGGCACTGAAAAAGTAAGATAAAGTCATAGAATTTGTGGAGTTGGGGTAGGGGTTAGGAAAAAGAACAAAACCAGAAAATTATTTCAGAACATGTGTTATATTGGGAAGGAAATACAACATGCCATAAAAAAAAGTTGTATAGGGGTGAGAATTTATTACTTTAGATAGCGTATAGTCATTGAAAGAATGTAGAAGAAGGTGATTTGAACTGAGTTAGAAGCAAGAAGCCAGATCCACAATGACTAAGGAGAGAAACTCACAGCTATTTATTCATTAGGCATTATTTGCCCCTTCCATCTGGAAGGGTAGAAATAGGAATTGCCTCTTTCACTGTTTCTCTCCTTAAAACCTTAGAAAAGGTGAATCTGACGTTCCTAAAGACAAAGCTGCTTCCACTGACATCATCTTTCTGGTGAAACTAGGAAGGCTTTATTCCTGTTCCAGCATTGGCTAGAATTCAGAGGGCTGGAGGAAAAAGAACTAGAACAGTCATTCTTGTCTCCAAATCCTGCAAGTGAGCTCCCAGGCTGGCTTCTTCCCTTGATTTGAAGGTCTTCATGAGTCTAGCTGTGGTGATCAAGCCCTTTACTCTTTTTTTCCTGGGACTAGGGCAATAATAGCTTTCTGTTGCTGCTTAGTTAGAAGGCTTGGGATCCTTACAATTTCTGGGTCACTTAACCCTAACTTCATCTCTGCAAAGTCTCTTCAATTACCTTTTAGAGGGGGCTCATCAGGTCCCTTCTGCACCCTTGACTAGTACAGGGAGAAAAAAGTATGGTATAAGTTGATCAGGTTAGCTACTCTTCAAAACATGTGCCAATGTGGATAGTAAACAAACATGTACCAATGTGGATAGTAAACAGAATTTTTTTTATTAAAATTATAGGGAAGTTTAGGATATTAACCAAGATAATATCACAACCTCCAAGTCTTCTTTTAAAGAGATTATTGTGGTTTCCTGGAAAAAACTATTTGAGAAACACACACACACACACACACACACACACACACCCCACAAACAGAATAAATACTATACTAATTTGAATATTTATTGTATTCTAGATGTTGTTTTAAACACATGCCTACATGCATATTTGATAATCTCCATGACCATCCTATGAATCTATTCCTATTTTTAGATGAAAAAAATGAGGTACAGAAATTAAGCCACTTCCCAACAGCATTCATTTGGGAGCTTCTATTTCTTTCAATTGAACCTTGTCCTGACCCTAGTAGGTTTTGCCACTCAGTTGGCACTATGATTGTATTTAAAAGTGGCCTTTTATCAGCCACTTGAAATGATGGAAAGTGTGAAAGATCAGTGACTACCATGAGGATGTGTTTATTGACAATACATTTTTTGTTGGTTGTTTGGGTTTTTAAAAATTAATTAATTAATTAATTAATTGGATATTTATTTATTTACATTTCAAATGTTATTCCCTTTCCTGATTCCTCCCCCTAGAAACCCTTTATCTCATCCCCCTCCTTCTGCTTGTATGAGGGTGTGGCCCCGCCCATCCTCCTACTTGCCCTTGCATTCCCTTACACTGGGGCATCGAGCCTTCACAGGACTAAAGGCCTCTTCTCCCACTGATTCCCGGTAAGGTCATCCTTTGCTGCATATGCTCATGCTGGAGCCATGAGTTCCTCCATGTGTACTCCTTGTTGGTGGTTTAGACCCTGGGAGTTCTGGTTGGTTGATATTGCAAATCCCTTCAGCTCCTTCAGTCCTTTCTCTAACTTCTCCATTGGGGACCCTGTGATCAGTTCAATGGTTGTCTGCAAGTATCTGCCTCTGTATATGTCAGGCTCTGGCAGAGCTTCTCAGGAAACAGTGATATCAGGCTCCTGTCAGTATGCACTTCTTGGCATCCACAATAGTGTCTCCATTTGATGACTGTATATGGGATGGATCTCCAGGTGGGGCAGTCTCTGGATGGCCTTTCTTTTGCTATCAAGTTAGTTCTTTGACCAAGGGCTACGATGATGATGGCTAAGTCAGTGGATTGGAAGGAGAAGGGCATACAGGGAGGGAAAATCTATATCTAGAGTATATGTTGTAGTTAACTCCTAAATCATAGCTTCATGCTGAAAGAGTTCCCATGTAATCAACCAGCCACCACAAACTGAATGCCTGAGCACTGAAGAAATGGTGTCCCGTTGGGCACTCAGTGTAGGTCTCTGCTACTTCTGGTTGACTGGGAACTCAGCAATGGTCACAATTAGGTTGGTCTTGCTGCCTATAATCCCATATTATGTCAAGAATAGCCTCCGTTCCCATTACCATGAACTGTTTGCACATGAGCTCATCAGGCCATGAGAGAAATTAAAGGGGTGGCTGGAGAAGGAGACTGGTATTCATCCGCAGCTGCTCTTATCTCCTTGCTTACCTTGGAATCCTCTCAGTTACCTTTTTGTGTATATCCACATAGCTACAGATATTTTCACTATTTTTTTGTTTTGCCTGAAGAAGTATATCCTCATGTGTCACTTTAGTTTTATTTAAATGTCTTAAATTGCACTCGTGTGTCTGAAGTATTCATGCCACTGCACAAAAAGGGAGGTTAGAGAACAAGGAGAATCTCTCCTTCCACCATAGGATCTGGGGATTAAATTTAGGTTTATCAGGTTTTTATGTCAAATATTTTTATCCTCTGAGACATTGTGTCATCCTTTCCTCATAATTATTTTCCAAATTCCTTTTCAAAATTATTTTTTAAATTTATGTTTTACTTTTATTTCTGTGTATATGTTTGTATACCTGAAGAGCAATAACTGTACACCTAGAATCAGTAAATGCCTTAATTTGCTCAAACACTGAAACCACCTCTGGTAAGACAGTTGCAATTATAGTCATCATCTGGGCAAGCTTGTGGCCCACTGTCATCCTTCAAGATCCATCTACAAGCACAAGTTGCAATGTGCCTAGCACATATGTATCATGGGTATAGTTATATGAGAAGTATCTACAAAGCTGCAAATTACTTGTATATGATAGACTTTGACTCAGTAAAGCACAGTATTTTCAAGATTGTTCTCTTTTGAAAACCATTCATTCAACAGAGAATGTAAGGGTCTTAGTTTGCATATTTCATGTGCATATTTAAAACCCTATAAACCTAGAAGTTTATATTAAGCAAAGAAAGTGATGTTCTCAAGTTCCTTCCAAGAAATAAAAGTGATGAGCGGCTTTTAAATTGTTTTATTTAGTACTATATTCTGTCATGAAGCACAGTGCATTATAGGACATACATGGGACTAGATTAATGTCTCCACTTGCAACAATAAGTCCACAAAAGCCCCAGGCTAATAATGATAGCTGTTTTAACACCTTGAGCCTACTTATCTTAAAGAAAACTTTTTCCTTAGAGTTAGATCTCCTGTCAGATGATCATAAACACATCACAGCAAGTCTAACTGGAGCTGCTTGCTGGTGGTTGTATAGATGCTGAAGGCAATGCATTAGGAACTGATGGTGACTACGTCTTATCCAGTCAGTTCCTGATGCAGTATCTGCGACATCAAAAACCATAATGATTCTGTCGAACACTTCTTATTTCCCAACACAGCAACTCATTCTCCTTTATTCTTTCATTTGCAGTTAGGAAAACCTTTATGAAGCCATTTAATAAAGCAATCCATTGTCATTCTAATGAGCAAATCACCCAAATTTATGAAAATAACATAAAAATTATCAGCATACATATTTATTTAATGGTAAAATAGGTAGAGAAGTAAGTAGATAAGGATATTAAAAGACAATTTCCTCAGGCCACTAACTCCTGTTTTGTCATGGTAGTTTAAAAAACACTAAAACCTTAAGGTGTATTTGAACAAGACAATTCTATATATTATTAAACCAGGCTAATTTATTATAATAAAATGCATTTAAATAAATATTTATGGTGCTTATCTCTCCCCCAAGTTTACTGAAGATACTTTGTATATGAAACTAGCACATAATTAATGTCTATAAGGTGATGTTTGGATGTATTTATGCACCCTGTTAAAATAAACTAAATGAAGGTGATACACATCACTATCATTTTCAGATGTGTCCCCATTTCAAAAGACCCCATTGTCATGCTGTACTAGATTTTAGCTCACTGAAGAGGTGACATTAGATGCAGCTGGAATATGATGTCAAGAAGAACAGCAGTCACACAAGCCCAAGATGTGGCCTATTTACTATTTCATTAGTGATATTGAAAATTAATTTTGATGCATCTCATTAAAATATCTAATCAGTCCTCTAAGACTTCACCAAATTCAGAATGAAAAACTTTAACATTACTTACCACTTTGTTCAATGGAGCTTTTTATTTATGTAAGAGAGATAATAATATTGGTTAGAAGGTTGACAAAGAAAGTAGAGGAGAGCATTATAGATCTGGGAACTTGAAGTCTACTTGATGCTTTCTGTCTGGCTGCTACATTACCACTAAGCCTCAGAGGTAAGATTTTATTTTATAAACAGGAATTATTTTTTTTACAAATAGTAAAAACTTAAATACTTGGGCTATCAGTGAAATATTCTAAATAATGCTCCTTCTTTCCTCCTATCTCTTCTGTCTTTCTTTCCACCCCAAATCAGCTATAATCAACTGATTAACATGTATTTTCTTGGGGTTCAGTTTTTATACTCTTCATAGACAGTCTTTAACTAAAGCCAAATGGTTTGTAGGCAGAGCCATCTTGGGGATGCTGCAGGTATCCTTGCTGGAAAAAGAATCTCAGAGCAAGGACTGAAAGCCAACTTCTAATGATGCTCCGCTGCTCCCTTGTAGGTAACACTTCGGGTTGTGCAGCTAAACTTGGCAAGTTCTGAAATTGGCTTAATAACTCTAACAGTAGCTGCATATCAGTTGTCATTGTGTTATTTGTGCTCTGAAAGGGAATGTGATTTAGTAAATAAAGGGACATGGAAAATGGGGTCCCTCAGGATTTGAAGAGTGTGAATATGCTCTGTGTGATTTTTCTCTGAGAAGTGTCTCATAAAGAATAATGAGTCGGGAGTCTTATTTCTGATGAAATAATTCTCAGCTACTAGAATGTCAGGTACAAGATTACAGCACTTTTCAAAAGCTGTGAATCCTGCAATGGTAGCTGGGGTGAAAGGACATTGAGAAGTCATTGTTCATTACAAGAGGAGAATAAGGTGAGAAAGTTGAGACTCAGGGGGATGGGTGCATAAAAAGTTGATTCACAGAAGAATTGTCTTGAACTTTTGAATTGGCAGCTATGGTATGGGCCTAAGGACTGGAATTTAAAAGAAGTTTCCAGGTCTAGGAACCATAATTTGAAAACAACTATCTTAACTTAGTCAGACAATCTGACTTGTTGGACCAAGTGATCTTAAATGTAACTGTTGATAAGTAAATGTGATAATCTAGAGGGAATGATGTCAGAATTAATCACCAAGAAGCACGAGTCTTACAAGTTAGCACAACTCTGGATGTTGCATGTTGTACAGTATACTCCTATGGATCTTGGGGAAGTATAGCCTCAACTCCGTAGTTCTATTTCACCCCAGAAAATAGTGAAAAGAAACTTTGCTGGTCTTGGTGGACTAGTAGCATTTCTTTTTTTTTTTTTTTTTTTAAATTTATTTTATGTATATGAGTACACTGTTGCTGTTTTCTGACACACCAGAAGAGGGCATCAGATCCCATTACAGATGGTTGTGAGTTATCATGTGATTGCTGGGAATTGAACTCAGGACCTCTAGCTCAGTGGTCCTGCTCTTAACCACTGAGCCTCAGTCACTGCTCTTAACCACTGAGCCATCTCTCCAGCTCGAATTTCTTGAACTTAAAAACAGCAAGCAAACGTGCTTATAGATGCTGTGAAATGACAGTAATGGCAGACAAGTCAGAGACTAGCCCCAGGAAACCAGAATTCTAAAATCCAGGCTCCAGAAATCTTTGTAAAGGCTGGAGAACTCTCCTCCAAACTGAGAGGTTTCGTGAAGATAGATCTGAAAAACAGGAAAATCTTTTCTAGATTGCTTCTTGATCTTCTCTAGAAAGATCCTCTTAAGTATGTACAAATGCTACAAGACAAACCTGTCAGGTAACTATATAGAAGCTGATTCATTTCTAGACTTCATCCAAATTTGCCTCCCTTTCTCCCAAACTCTCTACATGTTGATGTCACTGTCTAGATGATTTTTTCCCCTCATTGGTTCACAGCAGCTAACCATTCATAATTGCAATGGACATAGTTATGTGGTAGTTTAACAACTAACTCTTCCAGTATACCAAGGGCAGGGATGGTATGTTCATGGCAACCTTCCTACATGGGACTTCACTGGCATTGAATACTTGCTGAGTGGCAAATGAAAGGCATTAAATTTTATGAGGCAGGAGTTGAAGGTGGTGTTTTTTGTTGGAAACACATGTGGGCTGAGCTTCCCACCTTCTCCTGGTCATTATATTCATGTTTAGTGGAGACTGAGATATGAGTGGAACACACTTTGATATTAAGCATTAGATAATGCCATTAATCCACAAATGTAGCTATCTAGTTGTCTAGAATTCAACGAACAAGTTAGATTAGCCTGTACCTGGCAGGAAGACTGAAGTGAGCACTCAAAGTGCAGGCTTGAGTCAATAAGAAGGAGAGTGTTCTCCATCTCTCTGCCTCACTGATAAACAGCTCCAGTTGGCTTAGGGACCTTGTGATGATCACTGAAGACACAACTATTGATTTATTTGTGAGAACATTGTGAAAGCAAGATAGAAATGATGTTTTTCATGCATTCAGGAGCTGCTCATTCTCCAGTAATGTATCTTGAGAGAGGACCAGGCCTCCAGTCTGCATTTCCACAGAAAACAGACAAAGCTGGCCTCTTTGTAGCCTCTATGAGGGGTGCTGCTGGGATGCCCCTGGCTGCCTTTACTCTGGGCATGACATCAAAGCATTACTGGTGGCACATGGAACTCTCATTGATCCAACTTCAGGATGCCCACATATTTTAATATACCCATTCTGAAGAAAAAGAAAATTCTTTGAAGGCAGAAATCAAGGATCAGCTGCTGTGTTGTTAAGAATGGAGTAAAATTACTGTCAATACAGAACTAACAGCACAGGGGTTCCTTCGACAACTGACAGGCTAGTGCCATTGCCTGAGCTAGCTGAGCTAAGCACTGACGTCAAATATTCTTTGAAACCTTACTTGTATTCTTAGGCCAGGAATGAAATACTATATTTGTGTTGTTAGTGATATCACAAGGTCCCATTATAACAAGCTAGAGTGGTTTGTCATTGAGGTAGAGAATAAAGAAGCCTTTCTTGTTTATGTAGACCCTGTTTTCCTTTCAGCTCTAGCATTATGTAGGTTCAGTCAAGAGATCCAGGAGGAATGAGATCAGCAGATGACCTTACCTCAGTTGGGGAAGCAATATGTTGCTTGGAAAGCTAGTGATCAGGAAGAAGCTAGTATTACCACTGTGGTGGTAGCATACTACAGGGTGTACACATCTAACTGTAGAGGAACCTAGGAGTGCTTAGAGACTATTCAGGGCAAGATTTGGACTTCTATGTTGATATGTAGTATGTATATACTGGCATAGGCAACATCTAAAGAAATTATCTTATGATTTCCTTTGTTCAGGATACCAAATAGGCAACAGTGGAGAATGGTAAATGACCACTGTGGATTGCAAGGGTAAGTCCTGGCCTAGAGGTGGGGTTTGATGTGAATAACATCTAGAGCCTCAGTGAGGTAGAGGCCATGGTTAAGCAGAAACCAGGGGGCTAGAGAATGAACATCATGCAACTGGCTCTTCTGGGCAGAAAGAGAACATAGGCTCAAATTAGATCCAAGACCTGAAGAGTATCTGTGGCTTGGTTAAGGGATAGCTCTTTCCACTTTGTCTTGAATAACTTCCACATTATGGGTGGAGATGGGGAAATTCAAGCCATGCTGTTGGTGCAATGATGAGCTAGAATACTGAGGGCTTATTCCCAGAATTCCTAACAAGTTCTCAGAGAATGAGCAATGCAGACCCTTGTCTCTGGTACTTCATTGAACTTCAGTGTGCTGAGTCCTGGCTCAAATGAACCAAACCTTACAATATTTGGAGAGTTTCACTGAAAGAAGTGTCAAATTGCTCACATATTTTGATGCCAATTATTTTCAGAATTCAGCTCTAGAATTATGAAACTTACAAAAGGTTGGTGCCATTGTTTCTGGTATTTTTCTTTTGTTTGGTTGTTCTTGTTTTTAACAAGGGGTCTCTGATCTACAGGAGTCAGGGCTCTTGATCAGTTTGCTCTACATTCATAAAGTTGTAAGGAAGTTTTTGGAATTCGCCATATATGTGTTTCTTTAGAGTTTACAAATTACTAGGTGCCAAGAAAAGCCTCTTCCATTAAGTCATATCACACATATGCTACTTTCAATGAAAGCTTCTGATTGCTTCTCAAGTCACTCATGCCCAACATCCTCATCAACCTCCATCCCCACTTATCTTCTTCAATCTCATTACTTGAGTAATTTTTTTCCATTTCAACTCAATAGACCCCACCCTTCTTGTGCCCAGACACAGTGATTCTTGTTTCAGATTGCACATTTGAATTCCTTGGGTGGCTCTTATATAGTGGTGTGCAGACCCTCCCTCCAGGCACTCTGATCAAGGCTACACGTGGTAGACCTCTTTGTGCAGACAGTGCTGCTGACACCTAAAACAATAGCGATACACCAGTATACCAGTACACTGTTTTGAAAAGTTATTTATCCCACTGAACTGTACCTATTTTCTTTTCTATGTGAAAATGTTACCAAGAACAGCAATTCTTTAACATTTTTTTTGTGGAGAAGTGTTATTTTAACTAGCATGATTATATATTATTTGGAAAATATTGGCGCTTTACAAAAGTCTAATGACACTACAGATTTTAAATATGAAGGCTCTTTATACAATAGGTAAGTTACATTATAACTTAGAGTTTAGAGTTCACTCTTTGGAAACAGCTAGTTCTTCTACTGACTACCTTCTAATCAACCCGATATGTTGCAAAACAATTAATGGGTCCTATTAATTTGTCTTGATACATAAATTTAACTTAGTCAGGTTGACGCATACAGGCCTCTTTTTCTGTGGGCATCCAAGAAAAATACATGCCATTCAAAACTTCTGAAACATCATCCTTAACAATTTTTGAAATAAAAGTTGATCATATACTTAACTACAAATTTGTTTTATTTGATTTGTTTAATGTTAGTGGATGAATAAAGAGGAGAACTGGCAGTGAATATCAATCTTGAAAAACTAAGCCTTTTCACTTTTTTGTTATTAAAGTATGTTTATTTATATAGATGGGTATATACATGCTTGTGTGATTGCACATGACTATGTGGTTGTTCAAGATCATGTGATTTTATGTGTCAAAGCTAGGTGTCCTCTTCATTCACTCTTGGTCTTATTTTTTTTGAGATTGGATCTCTCATTGCACTGAGGCTCACCAATTCAGCTAAGCTAACTGACCATCAAGGTCCAATGCTTTTGTCTCCACCTGCCTGGACTGAGTTATCACCCTAGTTATTGCCAAGTGAAGGGGTTCATATATAGTTTGAGGACCAACAAGGATTAGAGTTCGATAGAGGCGCAAGTATCTTATGGAAATCTCAGCCTGCTCTGCGGTTTGTCCTTAACTAGTAGTCATCAGGACAGTTGAATGTAAGCCATATATAAAGAATTAGGAAGAGGGATTAAATGTGGTATTCTGGAGAGCTGAGGTTAGAGGAGGGCCTCAAGGAATGCCTAGATTGATTACCTAGAAATTGATGGACAAAATATCCACAAAGGAAGTGGGTTGAGCTTTCACAGAGAAAAGACTTTGTGTTCAGCTTCTGAAACCCCCACATTGTTGCTGAATTTTAAAACAACAAATAAGACAGCCAGTGCATTATAAATAGAAGTGAATTCCAGCTAGTTTCTTTTCCAGACACAGAAATACTTTAGAAAAGCATCAGTAAGACTTAGAAGAGGTTGAGGATAGACAGTTACTCTCATAGGTCTGCATGAAATTCATATTGGTGCTCTGATCATCTTTGGGTCCACAAGGTCAAGGAAATTGCTCTGCTTAGCATAATCCCAGAGACCACTGTGAGGAATAACAGGGACATCTCACAGTTGCCAGCTGAGATTAAACCAAGTCACAGCCATCCAATTTGGACCTGCAAGAAAAAGCTTGTGAGCAGAGGTGCTTGGAGGCTCTAGGTAGAACTGTGTGTCTGTTTCCCAAATGTACCACCTAAAGACCTGGTGCTGAAATCACACGCAATTCTCTGAACCTTTCTTGATGAGAGTGAACAAACTATTGCTGAACTAAAATTTATTTTCACAGGTTTCTGGTGTAGATAGTCTTGCATGTTATATCATAAAAGCATCTTTGTATTAAGAAAGGATCTCCATAACTTAATCCTTATACAAACCTTTCCAATTGTGAATAAACACCAATGGCTCTAAAGCCACTTACCCAAGAGCCATTTTTATATGAAAATATTTTATTTTTTATTAGATATTTTCTTTATTTACATTTCAAATGATATTTCCTCTCCTGGTTACTCCTCTGAAAAAAACAAAAACAAAAACAAAAACAAAAACAAAAAAACACACCCTGTTTCCTCCCTCCTCCCCCAAGAGCCATTTTAAAACAAGACCTATAACGAATTTAGAAATGCCAAAACCCAAAAACTTCCTTAGACAAGAGAACTAGCAATTATGAAAGTCAAAGCAAAGAATGACCTCACAGATTGGCAGGTGTGACAAGGGACATCTGGTTTGTTGATGGTGGTTTCCGTGTCCTCCTTGTTTGCCTATGATATGTTATTCTGGCTCAGTGAGATTGGGCCATGAGCTGCAGCCCCTTTTAGCCCATTAGATGAGACTAATCAATGGTAGAAACAAAGATCAACAAAGAAAACGAAAGGGAACAACTTCAGAGAGTCTCCTCAATTTGGTTTGGGTAGCATAAGAGGAGAACATTACAAATGAGACCCACTTAGAGATTTTGGTTCAGTGTTTCTGGTTGGAGTCTCTGGTTTATATTTCGGTAGGAATTCCCCCTGCCTTTCTCACTAGCTTGCTTTCAAACCAGACCATTTGTTTTCTCCTATCCAGTCAACTCCAGCCAAAACAAACTCCTCAAAATGCCAAGAATCTGAAAGTCTGTGTTATGCCTTTGCTTCACATGCCAAAATCATACCTGGAATATTTTTCTCTTCCTCTCTTCTTGCTTTAGCCTACACTTGGGCAGCTATGCAGAGGACATACAATGAAAAATGCCAGGCACTGATTTCTCTCTCTGGTCTCTTTTTCTGGCAATCCCTTTGAGTTTTTAATCTCTGTTTCTGACCTTGTTATACACAGTGATGTTTTCTGACTTACACATTATCAGAATGCGAACTATATGGGGAAGGTATGTACATACTTTTTTATATGTTGAAACTCTCAGCACTAATATACCTGACTTTTAAAGAGCATTAAGTAAAAAATTTGTTGAAATAAATAAAACATCTGTTGAACCAAAGAATTACTGATTCCCATCATTCTATAATTTTATAAAACTATAGTTCATAATTTGTAATTGAATAACTGAAAATTGACACAATTAGGATAATTTGCTGAATTAGAAAAATGGCAGCTTTGAGTGAGAAAATGGTCAGGTAAACATAACAAACAATTGAGAAAGGACAAGTGGCTATAGACTTAAA
>JADRCD010080217.1:0-12597 GCA_019843815.1 Montemys delectorum | reverse complement strand
GGGAGCTCTGAGGGTACTAGTTAGTTCATATTGTTGTTCCTCCTAAGGGGCTGCAAACCCTCCAGCTCCTTGGGTCCTTTATCTAGCTCCTTCATTGGGGACCTTGTGCTCAGTCCAATGGATGGCTGTGAGCCTCTACTTCTGTATTAGTAGGGCACTGTCACAGCCTCTCAGGAGACAGCTATATCAGGCTCCTATCAGCCAGCACTTGCTGGCATCCACAATAGTGTCTGGGTTTGATGATTGAATATGAGAAGGATTCCCAGGTGGAGCAGTCTCTGGATTGTCCTTCTTTCAGTCTCTGCTCCATAGTTAGTCTCTACAACTCCTTCCATGGGTTATTTTGTTCCCCCTTCTAAGAAGGAACGAAGTATCCATACTTTGGTCTTCCTTCTTCTTGAGTTTCTTGTAGTTTGTGGATTGTATTTTGGGTATTCCAAGCTTACAAATTGGAAAGGAAGAAGTGAAATTATCACTATTTGCTGATGATATGATAGTATACTTAAGTGACCCCAAAAGTTCCACCAGAGAACTCCTAAACCTGATAAACAACTTCAGCAAAGTGGCTGGATATAAAATTAACTCAAGCAAATCAGTAGCCTTCCTCTACACAAAGAATAAACAGGCTGAGAAAGAAATTAGCGAAACAACACCCTTCACAATAGTCATAAATAATATAAAATACCTTGGTGTAACTCTAACTAAGCAAGTAAAAGATCTGTATGAAAAGAACTTCAAGTCTCTGAAGAAGAAAATCGAATAAGATCTCAGAAGATGGAAAGATCTCCCATGCTCATGGATTGGCAGGATTAATATAGTAAAAATGGCCATCTTGCCGAGAGCAATCTACAGATTCAATACAGTCCCCATCAAAATTGCAACTCAATTCTTCACAGGCTTGGAAAAAGCAATTTGCAAATTCATCTGGAATAACAAAAAACGTAGGATAGCAAAAACTATTTTCAACAATAAAAGAACCTCTGGTGGAATCACCATCCCGGACCTTAAGCTGTACTACAGAGCAATTGTGATAAAAACTGCATGGTATTGGTACAATGACAGGCAGGTGGATCAATGTAATAGAATTGAAGACCCAGAAATGAACCCACACACCTATGGTCACTTGATCTTTGACAAAGGAGCTAAAACCATTTAGTGGAAAAAAGACAGCATTTTCAACAGATGGTGCTGGCTCAACTGGCAGTTAGCATGTAGAAGAATGCAAATCAATCCATTCCTATCTCCTTGTACAAAGCTCAAGTCCAAGTGGATCAAGGACCTCCACATAAAACCAGATACACTGAAACTAACAGAATAGAAAATGGGGAAGAGCCTGGAACACATGGGCACATGGGAAAATTTCATGAACAGAACACCAATAGCTTCTGCTCTAAGATGAAGAATTGACAAATGAGACCTCATAAAATTACAAAGCATCTGTAAGGCAAAGGACACTGTCAATAGGACAAAATGTCACCCAACAGATTGGGAAAAGATCTTTACCAATCCTATATCTGATAGAGGGCTAATATCCAATATATACAAAGAACTCAAGAAGTTAGACTCCAGATAATCAAATAACCGTATTAAAAATGGGATACAGAGCTAAACAAGAACTTCCCAACCGAGGAATACTGAATGGCTGGGAAGGTATGCTTTTTATCAGCCTTGCTTGATCTGCTAGCCTCAGTCTACCAGCTTTAATTTGACAGTCTTGGATAATCTGGTATCTCTTCCTGCTTGGATAATCTGGTATCTCTTACTGCAAGCTCTTTCGTACACTATTGCTAGCCACTCATGTTTCCTCAAACATGTTGGTTTGTGTCCTTCCTGCCTTAATTCCTCACAGTTCTCTGATACTTACAAAAGTAGGTTTATGGGTCATACAACTCCATGCCTTGCCCCAGGGGTATTTCAGGGCTCATCCTTGGGATTGCTACTGCTCAGAGACTCAGCTCTTATAAATATTCCCCTGGGACAGTATGTTGGCCACCACACCATGATGGCTTCCTCCTGATGTGACTTCTTTCCAACAAAGACCCACTCACCTATGTTTTTGTCCCTGTCCCTACCCAGAATGTGAAGTAAGCGGTAATTTAGTATCTTTACATCATTTCCAGAGGCTTGCTTCAACACTCAGGAGGAGGACAATCTTTTCCCTGCTTTTGTGAATGAGGCAGGTGTTCAGACCTCACTTTGGCATAAATTGAGGTTTGGGATGGGCTAGTCTCCACTCGCAGCTTCTTAGATGCCATGTACAGTACTGGGTGTTTTCATGATTCGCTACCGTTTCAGTTGAGAGCTAGCTGCATTTTGCAGGCTCGGTTCAGTTCAGTGACCTGTTCCTGAGTGTACTTTCATACCTTTTACAGTCATAGCTTTTGGGCCTGGTTGTGCCTGTCTTCTAGCCCTGCACACTTCATATATTGCCATGCTGAGCCTGAGTTGGCTGGAGAAATGAATGGGCTTCCCCACTGCTGTGGATCAGTACTCTGGGATCATAGTGCTAAGGATTTTGGGCCATGCCAAAAGTAGAGAGCTATGGGCCAGTCGTTGGGTACGTCCTGTTGCTTTTAGCTGAAAGAGAAGCTGGCTTCCTAGGCTTTGCACCCGAATCAGGGTTAGCACTTCTGTCCCTGTGACCTTTCTAAAACTGAACCCTGTGTGTGGAAGCATGAACCCACTTGAGCCCTAGGGCCAGTGTTTGTATGGGGCCTAGATATAGTAGCTAGTTGTCCAGTGAGTATATGTTACTGGAAAGAAGGAAGAAAGGAAAAAGAAGGAGAAAGGAAGGAAGCAAAGGAGGGAGGGAGAGAGGTTTCCAGCTTGCTCACGAGAAAGGGATCTGAATCTCTGGGAGGCCAGGAATGAAGGGGTTCATAACTCTGCCACTGTGAAATTGATTGGGCCCAAGACCAGTATGAAAGTTCCTTGTCTGAAGGGAGCAATCCTTAAATCCCCCATATGGTTTAAATGTAATCTGTGTCATTGTGAAGGAGTACTGGCAATGCAGGCGAATTCATTAGGCCAAATTGGGTTCGCTCTGCTCGACAGTAGCGTTTCTGAAGATGAAGTTCAACCTTTGCTGGAGAGCTAAAACGGATGAGTTTCTTAATAGCTGCCCCACTTAGTCCGAGCGGCTCAGGAAGCTTAATGTTTTTAATGCCTCTTCTTTTTTACCCCACTTCACAGTCCATCTAACATTGCTGCTTCTGGTAATATTTTTATATGAGGTTGAGTTCTATGGTGTCCGTAAAATTACGACTTCATGTTCTTTTTTTTTTTTTTAAAGAAAGGAAGCTTTCTACAGTAAGCGTCTACCATGCGTCCTTCAGGCTTCCCTTTGCATATTGATAAATACGAGACTGGGCATGTACAGCCGTCTAAATGGATATGTTTGTAATTTCAGCTTCAGAAAGCCTTTCACCAGCAAGGGGCCCAGCTGGAGCAGAGAACACGCTAAAATGTAATGCACTGGGTGGGCAGGAAAGCTGGGTGGGTTTGCCCAAGCACCCTCATGCCCACGTGCCCCTGAATGTACCCTGGGACGCTGGGATGTCATTAGGAAGGTTGCAGTGCCTTGGGTCACTGCTCTGTTAGTCCAATGAAGAGATCACTGGAATAATATTTCATAAATCTAGCTCTTTGGTTGCATATGCCAAGACACATATGTTGGTCTAATTTGCAAGGCTATAAGAAATGAAGGGGATCTTGGCACAGAACTTAAAATAGATGAATAAAAAAAAAAGCACTACTTGCAGTAAGTCAAAAAAAAAGTCATGGTAGATAGCCAAGAATAAAACAAGCTTGCTTTTAAAATCAATTTCAACGAATTTCATTTTTTAAAAACAGGAGCCCTAAATAAGCTATAAAAATGTGGTTGGTTTTTGGCTGTCTGGTTCTCAGCCTAATACATGTGCCTCATGAGCTGTTTCCACATCTGCAGATTTTCTTTTTCTTTGCTTTCAGTTGGCAAAGCCAGCAGGATACCTTTACAGTTTTGTCTCAAGGGTATATTAACTCTCCAGCCCCATGTCATACCTTAGTTTGAAGGGATCTTGATCACCTGTCTCTTCACTAGCACACTGGTCTACTATATTGACGACATTGTGCTGATGGGACTTGCGAGCAGGAGGTAGAAACCACTTTGCAGTTGTTAATGAAACACGTGTGTACACCGGAGGATGGGAAATAAACCCAGCCAAAATTCAAGGCCCTTCTACTTCAGTGAAATTCTCAAGCATCTAATGGTGTGGGGCATGGAGAGATTGACCTTCTAAGGAGAAGGATAAGTTACTACACTTGCCCCTCCTACCACCCAGGAAGAAGCAAGCCTGTTTGGATTCTGGAGACAGCACATTCCACACTTGGGTGTGTTACTCAGGCCCGTACACCAAGTGGTTCAGTAAGGCTCTTCAGCAGGTCCAGGCTGCTGTGCAGGCTGCTCTACCACATGGACCCTATGATCCATTGATCTGATGGGACTTGAGCTGTCGGTAGTTGGTCAGTGTGACCATGTCTGCTCTATGAAGGGCACCAGGCTCCCCTGCCAGTTGACTGCTTTTTAGCCATGTGCCCATTAACTCTGCTGGTCCTGTGCTAGGCAGCCCCTCCTCCCCCTATCACAGGGCTATTCCTGCCCCTGAGAAGCTAGCAAGCTGCTTGTCTGGTGTCACACCCAAATTGGCACCCTGGTAGATAAATGATTTTGGTTTCCAAAGGTGGTGATTCGCAGCTCCCTTCAAAACCTTACTCTCCACTCCCTAGCAGACTCCCAGGCCTGTGGTGTGCCCAGTCCTGGTTTACTCTTTAAGCATCTTTAACGCGTCCAAAACGTCGATGACACTGCGTCTTTATTGGTAACTTCTGCTGACCCAGACAAGAAACTCACAGGCATGTAATTTAAATTGATTATTAAGAAAACCTCAGAGGATATTAGCTACTAAATTTGTTTAGATAAAATGTTTTAAAACATCCTAGGTTCTTCAAATGCAAAAGACAATTTGCTTTACTAAAATATTTCCTTGAGAAGGCTGGCGAAATGCTTGGCAGTTAAGAGAGGGTACTGTTCTTCCAGAATTTGGTTCCCAGCACTCATACCAAGCTCTCTTCACAGCTGCCTGTAACTATAGATCTAGGGCATCCACTGTCCTCTTCTGGCCTCCATAGGCACACATGACATATAGCACCTAGATGCATACAGCATCCAGACGCACATATACACATAAATAAAAATGTTTAAAGTGTTTTCTTGAGAGTAAAATATGTTTAAACAGACACAGTGTCATATGCCTGTATGTCAGCAGAGGGTAGCAGAATTTCAGGTTCCAGTCCAGTGTGAGCTACATGATCAAGGCCCATCTGGGTTACATAGTAGGAACCTATCCAAAATAATTAATTGTATTATCCTATTATTTTTCTAATTATTAGTAACTGATCCAGGCTTATATGCATAGGAAAATACATCTATCAACTCTTCATTGTTCTGTATTTCTCAAAAATGTGGTGAATCCCCAGAGTCCTTTTCCTATAAATTTAAGAGAAGAGCCTAGTGGATACTCTCACTAAACCATTTTTACCCCCAGTGCTGGAGATACCCCCTGGGCATTGCCCATGCTGACAAGCACATTCTCTCTAATCTGTACTCCAGCTCTATTTAGTTAAATTCTTGGTGACCAGTGAACAGATCGGTTCTGTTAGCTGATTATTCCTCTTCTACCTGGGATGGCATGTGGGAAGGACATAATCCTGTGGGTCTCAGAATGGCACCGAAATGAGGAGACCAGAGGTAATGGAGATCCCTCTCTTCCATTTTAAGCTTGACCTTTTATTTGCTCTGTGGCTCCAAGCAACTTTAGCTTCAGATGGCTCAAAGGCTCCAGTTCAAGAGGCAGCAGGGATAGTGAGAGCCATACCAAGTACCTTGTCCTAACCTGCTTTAGGGACTGCAGTTGGTCCATCTTAGCCTTGGCTTCCAGAGCAGAGGCTGGCAGCTATCTGGTGTCTGAAACCAAATTCTGTTGGAGGCAGCACTCCAGGGTACTCTGCCCCAACGGGAAACGAGGCAAAAATAATTGAAGGGTGTTCAGCTTCATTGTGTGGGCAGAGGATCTTCAGAACGACTTTGAAGATCTGCTTTGTGTGGGGGTATGGGTTAGGTGTATGACCCGTAACTTTGTCTCATGAGACAACCACCGTAGGGAATTAATGAGACTTCCTAACCAACAGTGATGGTCCAAGGGAAAATTCTGTGTTGTTTACTCAAAGGACACTGTGGCAGCTTCAGGTCCGATAGACAATTTTGGGGACCCTCAGCTACTTCCTGGACACCCTCACAGAGCCAAGTGTTGGATATGAAAGATGAGTGACTTTGAAGAATGGATTTCTGGGACATACAGGAAAACAGAAGAGGGTCCACTCCCACTGCTGACTTTTGCCACAGCTCCTTACCATGACCAGAAGCCAGGAACAAGTGGATTACGGAAGAACACCTATTACTTTGAGGAAAAGCCTTGCTATCTGGAGAATTTCATCCAGAGCATATTCTTTTCCATAGACCTAAAAGATCGCCAGGGATCATCACTGGTGGTCGGTGGAGATGGGCGATATTTTAATAAATCAGCAATAGAGACAATAGTGCAGATGGCAGCTGCCAACGGGGTTGGTATACAATAAGTATTATTGCATCCCTGGCCCTTCCAAGTAACTTTTTAATTCTGCAGAAATGCTCAGATCCATCAAGGTGTAGATAGGATCTACACCTCAGTTCTAACACCTGCTTAATGTCATTGTGATTTCAGATATCGAATGTTGTGAAAATATGTTGTGAAAATAGTTCAGAGTTATAGCAGTGACGCGGGGACCTGGGAGTGATGTTCAGCTTTGCATGTGTTGTACTCGGTTCCTGTAGTTTGGAAAGTACCTGTTGCTTTGTAGACACATAAAGCATGCTCCTGGCCCTAAGCTTTTGCAACTGCTTGCTAGCTAGCTAGCTTCTAGAATTACCCCTGTCCTATGGAGAGCTGTCATGAGTCGGGGCAAGGGGAGGATTTGCAGTGTGTTCAATGTGTTCCTTGTTGAAATTTAGTCATTTGTCAAACAGGAAAACAAAGGCAGGGCATGCTGTTTGTGGACCTTGGTAGTCGTGTAAAAAAGTACCAGGGGGTGATGGGAGCTTGGGGGCACATGGATGTTAGATGTGAGGCTTCAGGGAAGACCGTTACAGAGGGATCTGCTTATTATGACCTGGAACACAAAGAAGCCCTGTATTAGGGTGAATTTGTGCAGCAGGGTAGAGATAACAGATCTTACATGGCAGTAATGTTACTAGGCTCTGCCAAAGGGCTGCATTATGGGCACACATTTGCCAGATTCAACAAAGTAGAGGGAAAATGGCAAAAGCACTGGTCTTGATAGTACAACAGCTCTACAGCCCACTTGTATAGGAAGGTGTACGTCAGGGTATTGCTGAGTTTGTTCTGCAGATTCCTCTGGAGGCCCAAAGTCAACTCTGTGTGTGTTTGTGTGTGTTTGTGTGTGTGTATGTGTGTGTGTGTGTGTGTGTGTTAAATAATACTTAACTAAAATTTGGAACACACATTCTATTACTATCTACAAAGTTTTAAAGTTTGTTGTACTTTTTTTGGGCGGGGGTGGGGTGGCGGAGAAGAACATGGGGACCGTAATCTTTATCACTCCGATCAAAGGTGTTGGGCATTCATTTTGAGTCTGTTTGAATGTGCCAAGCAGGTGTCTGGAAGAGCCAACAACAACAAAAGGCATGCCACCAGAGTAAACTTAGAGGTGCTACATACTGTTGCTTATGGTCTGGGATTTCAGAATCTGAATGCTTGTCATGTAAAACTTGCTGATAAAGAACTCAAACATGAAATTATTATGAAGCATACACATTTTTAAGATAAAATGTGACGTGTCGTAAATTTCATCTTTGAGGAGCGCTGCTCAGGGAATAGTGTTAAAGACGCTTTAATCTTTTGAGAGAACAAATGGAACATTATTTCTCCATATATCTAGGCCGCTGAGTGGATCTGGTACACTGTCCCCTCTGCTCTGATAGATTCGGCTTCATTAAAGTTTTTTTGTGTGGAACTGAAGGATGTGGGCGAGGTGGGTGGAATGCGTAATTCAGGCAGACCCTGCAGACTTTCTCCGATTGACTCTTTGAAGGTTTGCTAAATAATACATTTCAGAGATAATAATTGATTAAATGTGGTAACTGCCTATTTGTTAAGGCTGTGGCAGCTTAAGCAATATTTTCAAGGACATTACATATTAAAAAAATAGCATTGCATTGAAAGCAGTCCTGCTGGCTGGCTGAATCACTTTAAAGACATTTAATAGACTGATAAAGTGCTTTAATCTGATAAAAACTCGGAAGTTCTAAAGACCTTGCTTAGTTTCTTCTTATTCTAATAGTCCACATTCAGACAGCTTTAACATCTCCGGTTGTGGTAGGAGGCAGGAAATCTAAGGGAAAGGTAGTTATCGCCATGGATTTCAGCATGAGACAGTGCTGCTTGCCATTGTCAGTGGCTACTTCCCCCATTGCTAGTTCATGGAGGACTTGTTGGCATGGTAAGCTAAAGGTGAGGTAAAGCTAAAGGCGAAGCCTGCCGTCTTCCCCTTCTGTGCCCTGGTGCCTCTGGATCTTCCTTTTCTCTGTCTCATGCTTCTGTGAAGTATAGAGTGTAATTAGGCTTCAACTGAAGTTCCTCTTTGTTCTCATTTGCATGGAGTGGTCTACTTTTAATGGAGATCTTAATGCATAAAATGAGCTTTTGGTGGGCCCATGCAGACTGCACTGTTGTCCCCAGAGCTTTGAACATGGAGAAAGTTAAGAGGTTAAATAAAAGGACTGTACTTGTAGCTAGCAGGGCGAAGAAAATAAGTGGGCATCTTCCTCCTCCTCCTCTTTTAAAACAAAACATGAGAGTCACCAAGCTGTATTTTCCCATTCTTAGGGAAAGTAGCATAGCACATCAGCTTTGTCATGTTAAGCGTTTCCAGTGGCATTTATAATGTGGTACAGTCATCATCCCAAACAGAAGCTCTGGACCTGTTAAGCAGTCGTTCCC
Source organism: Montemys delectorum (assembly GCA_019843815.1). NCBI lineage: Eukaryota > Metazoa > Chordata > Mammalia > Rodentia > Muridae > Montemys > Montemys delectorum. Next base: position 3,502 of record JADRCD010080217.1, on the reverse strand, counting down.
CATACCCATTTTTCCCAGCCTCTGGGTGTCTAACTCTACCCTCTGCCTCTGCACGCTTGCCTGTCCCGGCTCCCTCGTGTAAGCAACATTCAGTCCTGTCTTTTTGTGTCTGGCCTGTTTCAGTTAGCGTATGTTTTCATGTCATATCATGCTGGAGCATGGATCAGAATTTCATTCCTTTCTCTTTTGAGCTTAAAAAACTTTCTGAGCCAAGCATGGTGGTCAAATCCTATAACCCCAGTACTGGGGAGGCTAAAGGAATGATTGTGGAGTTCGAGGTTAGTCTAGGAGATGCAACAAGACCAATAGAAAATAAAACAATCAATGCTGAGCCTATAGACATCTTTCCAATCACTTTCCTATCCATAGAGAGCAGTGCCATCTCTGGATATAATAACTATTTTTAAAAGGCAATTTAATAGTTTTTTTTTTTTTAAAAAACAACATTATTTAGCGACACAGCCATTTCAGTTGTACGGGTCAGGGTGTTAACTGTATTCACACCTCCGAGACACATCTTTTATTCCACACCCATCAGACAGCTCCTCATTTCTTCATCCGCCCCTCCCCCCATAAAACCCCTGGCAGCCACCATTCTTCCTGTTTCTGTGGTTTTGGTGATTTTAAGATACCTCATGTAAATGGAATCCTGCACTTATCTGTCTTTGAGATGTCCCCAGGGTTCATCCGTAGTGTAATGTGTGACAGACAGGAATTCCTTCTTCAGAATCTGCTTTATCTTCACTCCTTTACTCCACCCACTCATTCACCATAGACACCCTCCAGTTTGGTTTCTATTTCAAGGCCGAGTAATACCGCAGTGTGTGCGTGTGCGTGTGCGTGTGCGTGTGCGTGTGTGTGTGTGTGTGTGTGTGTGTGTGTTGTGTGTGTGTGTGTGTGATGCATTGTGTATCCTTCCTTTCTTCTGGAGCAAGATGTCTGGGTTCTTTCCCCCTTTGGCTGTTGTGAGAAATGTTGCTAGGAACAAGGGTGTATGAGCATCTGAGTCCCGCTGGGTCTTCAGGGATGATCAGGGGCTGGGAGGGGACCGTGCGAAACAGGGCTTGGTTTTTAGCAGGACAGAGTTGGGTTTAAAGGTCAGCTGGGTGAGCTTCATGGTGGGAGTTGGAGTGAGGAGTGCTTGCAATAGTACAGCTATCTTTAGGAGGAGGGTGACTGCCCCGCCGTCCCTAGTCAAGGCAGCCCATAGGAGCCGGCTTTAGAACCTTTAGCCCTTCAAGAGAGAAGCAGCCCTGGGCTTTCTTGCTTTGGTTTCTGCTGCCATTTTAACCTTTTGCACAGTCCCCGCAGCCTGCAGTCATGGCTGACCACAGATCTTACCATAAAGAACAGAAGAATGAAGGGCAATGTGCATGATGTAGCTTGTTGTTCATCAGAGCCTCCCTTCCATACCAAATACATATAAAATCGAAGGAAACGTTGGTTGTGTTCAGTGTAAAAGACATTTTCAGGTGACTCAGACAATGACTAGTAAATCACAACTCCTAAAGTTCCCCTCAGAGAAATCTAAAATCACCTGATTCCTGGCTTTATTTTTGAAGTAGTCACATAGAGAAACCCCTGCAGGGCTGAGATGGTCCCATCTCCCCTTCTCCCATATATATAACTAATGTGCTGTATGACGTGCTTCTGCCATTAGCCCAGCTGTGGCCTTAGTTCTCTATGTGCAACTGCATTCATGTGTACACACCCACACAAGGCGTGCACACACATACACATAATTAAAAATAAAAATGAAAATTTAAAAAGGGAAATATATCTTCCACCACTAAGTCATCTCCACTACAAAAACAAAAACAAGCAAGCAAACAAAACTAATGGAAAATTAAAAGCAAAAGACAAAAGACGTTCCTGATCCTTTCTTTCGGAATAGTGAATGGGGACAACACAAACTCCCTACATTCTAAGTGTTTTTAATATGGCAGTCCCACTCCTCCAAGGAGCTGACCAAAATGCCTTTCCAATTGGGGTCGTGTTGAAGCTGGTTTCATTTTATGAAGGCAAGTTTCAAGAGCTGGGCTGATACCATCGGTTAGAGAGGTAGGAAAGTGAGTTGGGAACACAGCTCAGTCCCAGTGTCTCTTTCCTGTAAATGAGCAGATTGGTTTCCTTAGCAACCACTCCTCATAGTCTTGTCTTAGGCTCAGGAAGTGACCCAGCTATATCTAACATGATGAACCACAAGGAGTCCCACTAGATGTAAAAGCCAGACAGGCCTGGAAAGAAGTTTGCAACGTGCATTTTGTATTATTCTTGACACCACGTGCAGCTCTTTTGCTTTTTAAGGGTCTTAATTACAAAAGCCTGTTCTTCGGTTAGAATGCCTTTCACTAGTTAGGCCTATGTTCTTTCTTCCACTGTGGATGGAAAAATAGGCTGAAGTTGAATAAAAATGCAGGCTTCCTCACAGTCCTTCAGTATGTCCACATTGAGAGCCTGCCCTGGGTGGACTATTACACGTGCACTATGTTCTTGTCTTACAGCGCCTCAGTGTATGAGTCCAAAGCTACAAGTCCCATAGGCAATAAAAGAAAGGAAGGAAGCAATGGCTTTGCTCAACAGCTCTGATTCTAGCTCAGTAATGTGGTAGAGAGATCTCCAGGATGCTGCTGTTTCCTTAAGAAATCATGTTTGCTGGTCCAGCAGTATCTTCATTGTCCATTTTCTCCCTCCCCTGGCATTTCTTTGTCGGAGCTTTGTATTTCTATGTTCTGGATTTCCTCTCCTAGATTGGTCGCCTGGTTATTGGACAGAATGGGATCCTCTCCACCCCTGCTGTATCCTGCATCATCCGAAAAATCCAGGCCATTGGTGGCATCATTCTGACAGCCAGCCACAATCCAGGAGGGCCCAATGGAGATTTTGGAATTAAATTCAATATTTCTAATGGGGGTGAGTATTCTGTCATCTTTAGGACAGGTAGATACAGCTTAGTACCTGTAGCCCTGAACTCTGATTCCCATGTTAAGAAGGGGGCTTTGCTTCTCTTTGGAGACGGTAAAGTACTTCTTAGTCTATAGCTGCCTTCTTTGTAATGAATTGTAGCTAATGTGGTATTTTGCTTTAGAAAATTCTAACTGGTATTAGCTCCTAGCACTTTGAAGGTAGACGCAGGAGAATTGTGAATTCGAGACCAACCTAAACTGTATAGTGAGAATTTGACTCAGACACATGTGAACAAAAGAGTCCTGGTACTTTGTGATTTGGTGCTAGGGTCGAGTGGTGGCCGAGTGGTGGGCTGTGATTGCTCTTGAACTGCACGTGGTGACATTTGCATACTTTGTGATTTGTAGGTCCTGCTCCAGAAGCAATCACTGATAAAATTTTCCAAATCAGCAAGACAATTGAAGAATATGCCATTTGCCCTGACTTGAAGGTAGACCTCAGTGTTCTGGGAAAGCAGCAGTTTGACTTGGAAAACAAGTTCAAGCCCTTCACAGGCATGTGACTCTTTTTCTTCTACTCACACCCCCCCCCCCCC
>JADRCD010080204.1:0-18815 GCA_019843815.1 Montemys delectorum | reverse complement strand
TCAATTTCACACCTATTTTATTCCTCTCCAGGGTCCTACTCTTGGATAGCACTAAATATTTTCACTTGGTTATCTTCTAGGATGCTGCTTTTAAAACAAGGGTTCTTTAAATTGAATTTAATCTCTTTGTAGTAAAAGCAATATTTGGCTTATTTAGTTTTGTCTTGAGGCAATTATTCTACAAATAAAAGAAACCCAAATGTTAATATTCTTCCCCTTGTATGTCAACTCCCATTACTAAACATGCTAATTCTATAGATTTCTTTCTTTCTTTTTCTTTTAGGTTTATTTTATTTTTATTTGTATTTATGTTTGGTGTTTGTGAGCACGTGTGTGTGTGTGTGTGTGTGTGTGTGTGTGTGCGTGTGTATGTGTGTGTGTGCCCTCCCCATACACATAGAGGCCAGAAGAGGGAACCAGATCCCCTGGAACTGGAGTAACTGAAAGTTATATGTTGCAAAACAGAGCAAAACCCTGGATCTCTGAAAGAGCATAGGCTCTTAATTGCTTATCCACCTTCCTAGTGGCTTATTGAAGTTTTATCGGCTGATATTAATCCTTTAGCACAAGGAAGGTAATATGTATGAGAGCAAAAGTTATATTTTAAGTTTTAAATACTATGATTAAGTGAAGCATAAAACAAAAAAAGGCTTCTAACCTTTAAGCCTGCTTGCCCAAAGACAGATACTTCCTCAACTGCTGGAGCCTACTCTTTATGTTTTATCTCCTCTAAACAAGTTTGTTGACCCAACTGCACCAGATGTCCTTGAACATGTGAAGGCAGGAGGTAGGCAGACAGAAAATACATCAGAATATAAGCTTGCTCCTGATTGGATGTAGGCAGGAGACATGCCGGCAGGAAGTACATCAAGGTATGTCCTTGCCTGGATTGGCCGAAGGCAGAGAGTACATAGTCTTGTGGGATTGCCTTTACAAGCACATTTTTGACATAGTTCATGTCCTTTTTTTTTTTTTTTTCCCAGACAAGTTTTCTCTGTGTAGCTCTGGCTGTCCTGGAACTCATTCTGTAGATCAGGCTGGCCTTGAGTTTAGAAATCTGCCTGCCTCTGCCTCTCAAGTGCTGGGATTAAAGGAGTGCGCCACCACCGCCCAACTAGTTCGTGTCCTCTTTTCTGGGAACACCTGAATGAACTTGGCCAGAGTATATATCATGCTGGCTAGTAGTTGATTAAAACTTCCTTCAATTCGAATCAACATAAAGGTAGCAGTCATTCTCCCAAGTGGGATTAACATGTTCTACCTCTTCCCGACTTTAGCAGGGAGGCACTGCTCTGGAAATTAGCCAGGTTTCATGGCTGTCGCCATTGTCAGTCCTGAGTTTGACTAAGTATGGAGCAATCCTTATCTTTCCTGCACCCTGTCACGTGAGATAGGATTGTTTGCAACTCAGGTTTTGAAGCAACAATAAGAAACATCTTAAAGTAGTGCGGACATCTAGTCTGAAGGAAACATGCTTATCATTTTGGTTTTGTGAACAGCATCTTATCACTATCTGTTAGAGAGACACAAGCTTATGACTGAAACCAGATCTCTTGAATCACAAAGACTTTAAGGCTCAAGGACTTTCAATCGATTCTTTAGCAAGCTAGTTTCAGTGCCCTTGTAGTCATATAATTAATTTTTTTCTTTTAAATGGAAATCATATTAAATAAATGTATACTTTTAAAAGTTAGAAAAATAGATGATATGATTCTTTCAGTGGGAGAAGACACACCTAACCCTCGAGAGACTTGAGGCTTCAGGGAGTGGGGAGGCTTGGAGGAGGATGGCCACATCCTCTTGGAGACATGGGGAAAGAGGAATGGGATGAGGAACTGTAGGAGGGTGGACCAGGAGGAGGCAATGACTAGACTGTAAAAAATAAAAGTAGTAAAAAATTAGTTTTTGTCTTGTTTTGTTTTTTAACTAGTCGAGAGTTCTGGAAAAAGGAGTCACATGAAACACAGATGAGAGCCCTGTCCAGAAAGCAAGCCTGAGGCTAGTTGAATTCAACCCAGGTTAGCAGAACCTATGTATAATGGTAGAACATGAGTCTACGAAGTCCCCTTTTTAGTGTTACCAAATCGTGTATGATGATTGACTTTGTACATATTGTGTGATAGTGCTACTGTGTGACAGTGTGTGACAATACATGGTAGTGTGTGATGATAGTGTGATCCTGTGCGATAGCATCTGTGGTGTAATGCTAGTGTGTTTGCAGGACATTATTGTACATGTGTCCTACTTTTTTTCTCTGTAGAAGGTGAACAATGCATTACTTATTGAGCTTCTCCTGTGAGTATTTTGTTGATGCCTCTGAAAGTTTGTAAAAGAGTTGAGTCCCTTGGGGTATGTCCTTTAATCATTCTCTTGCTTTATATTCTTGCTTGGCATCTGGATATACCTAGAGAAATATTTCTATCCAGGAAACATTATTAAGTATGTATTAAGGAAACAACATTCATGGCTAGAGCACTATTGCTTCATACAGATAGAGTGGAGTGGAACGATAAAGAGAGCCAGAGAAAGACGGAGGCTGATGTGAACAGCGTCACACAGCTTGGATGGCCTATTCCTGAGTATTTTGTCATGCAAGAAAAATCCTATCTTCAGTAATTTAAGGTCTTCATGAAGCTTTCTTTCCCAATCACATTCCTAATAGATTCATGAATTCTTAATAGATACATTTCTTCCGAAAGTCTGGCTGTAGGCATTAAAGCATATTTTTGTCATAGTACAATCCTTTTAGCCCCTCCCCCTGCAAATATCTATTCAATGTCTAAAGTATTAGGATCAAATGGATACCAAAGAGCCACATCCATATTTCCTCCTCTGCAGTTACATCAGAGCCCTTGTTTTGGGTTTTTTGTAAAAAATGATCAGAATGAGAAAAGATAAGAGTAAGGAATGCTGTTCCAGAGAACAGATGCAAATGTATTCTGAATACATTTCCTACTTCAACTTTACAGACTAATTCACTTCCTATTAATGTATTAAATCTTTAAAGATCTTTCTACATTCCCCATCTACACCTCTATCAGAAGAAATACTTTCCCTTTCATCTGCCAATCAAAATACAAGGTCATATTTCATAAATGAAAAGCATGTTGGTTGAAAGAGTATTCCCCCTCCCCCCTGCCCTGCCAGAGAAAGAGAAACAAAAGTAAAGGCTAGTTCTGTCCTATTTAGATAACAATAAAATCAGAGGCGAAATAATTATTCATTGAACGAGAAAATCACCTGCAAGGCAATTTCCCAAAGTAGAGCATGACTTTGAGTTGGGGAAAATATTCAGCTATACTACATATTCAGCACACTACAGATGACAAGTGTTTAAGAGAAATTCAGAGCAATTAATTTTCATTGCAGGACATGTCTTCATCTAGTCTGTTGTGAATGTGGCTTGATAAGGTTATCAGAAGCATAAGACTCGAAGTGTTGATTTTCTATTAGGTTTCCATTACCATTTGGCACTGCATTATATTTTAAAACTCTGAAGGGAACGCAAGTGCAGCCATCATTAAAAGCCTTTTTCTACATACCAAGCGCAGCTGAGGGTTATCATCAGATATGGGTGTGTAATTGGATCACGTTTCAGAGGCTTTTGCTTGTCTCCTCAAGGTTGTGAACCAATGATGTGAATGTAATATGGATATATGAATGTGTGCAGAGAAGTATTCTTTTTCCAAAACACGTGAAATGTCAACAAATACCAACAGAAAGCATAAAATTACTTTAAATATTTCCACACAGCACTTCAATAGAACTATCTTGAATAAAAATGACAAAGCACAACAGCCTTTTCAAAGCCGTGATAATGCAGAGGAGGCCTGTCTTTGTAGCCTGGGTAATTCTTGCGAAGCAAGGCATCATCGCTGTTTGAGATAAGACGCCAAACCATTTATCCCACTATCTGCCAAGATTACTATTTTTGAATCTTCCTAGACTTAAATTTAATAATAATAATAACAACAACAAAATCTCCCATGAGGCCTGCCTCTGCCTTCATTTTCTCCACAGAATGAAGATGGTAGAAAAAGTTTGGCATGAAGGCCATTACTGGATGCTGGCTGAATTTGGCAACATCTCATCTTAGGGTAAGTTTCTGACAGACAAAAGAAAGATGAGATGATTATGAGAGGGTTGTCAAAGGAAGAACGTATTGCCAGCCTGTTGGCGGTGCTGCTTGCACCTTGCGCATTGAACTGATGGATTAAAAACACACAATTATAACACTCTGCAGGGATGATAATGAAGGGAAAAACATAGGGATATTCTCAAAAAGGTGGGCTCACCTGATAGCTGGTGTCTGAATAGGAGGATGGCAAACAGCAGATGTTAAATGTAAGAAAAGCCTGCTAATGACACTATAAATAAATCAGTTATGACTCTTTAGCTGAAACATAAAGGGCATATATTTGAAACACAAGGTCAGTTCTTAGAAACAACAACAAGAACAACAAAAACAACACAACAACAACAAAAATCACTTTGAACTCATTCCAATCTGAGCTCCAATTCCTTATATTTATACTAGTTGTAAATGCAGTTTTCTTTCTTTTTAATTATTTACATCTCTCAAGGGATAAATTTAAAGAGGCAATAAAAGCTAGAACAGGAGCAAAAAGGAAGGTGTTTTACATAAGTGAGTAGGTGGTATTGATGATTATTTTGGAGCAAGGCAGAGGGGTCTGCAGTAAAGAACACCTGCTCCATGTGCATGCATGTGTACGGGAGGCACATGGAGAAGGAAGGTTGCTGTCGATATGCCAGTGCGCTAGTGTACCAAAGGCACAGGCTCCAGTTTCTCGGATGGTAGTTCTGTCACTTATCATCCTTGTGTCTCTCCTCTGTTTCATGTATCAAAATGACTCAACATTGTCACCCATTAAAAAGCTGCTGAGGGAACTGAGACACTGGATATAAACATAGTGTGGTTTATAGCAAGTTCTTCTGAGATGTTCTGATTGGTAGCGTGTTTGGTATGATATCATCACAGTACACAGGATTTAGTCTTTAATAGTTTTTTAAGGTTTACTTTTATTTTTCATTTTGTGTCTCTGTCAGGATATGTATACAGAGTATTGTTGTCCGTGGAAGCTAAAGATGTCAGGCCTGCCTGGAGGTATCCATTGTGAATTCTTGAAGTAGAAACTGGGTCCTCTATAATTCCAGTACTAACTCTTAACTGCCCAGCCATCTGTCCAGCACCATTTGCTGTCTTTAATTTTTTAATGTAGATACATATTTTAATATGAGAAATATATTCTTATACTGTTTTGGATTTTTTCAAACTTCTCTTTTATTTTCTTTAATTATTTTCTTTATTCACTTTACATCCTGTTCATTGCCCAACCCCCTAGTCGCTTCCTCCTACAATCCTTCCCTCATCCCCCACTCCTCTCCTCCTCTGAGCAGGTGCAGCCCTTTTGGGTTTTCACCCAAACCTGGCATGTCAAGCTTCTGTGAGGCTAGGAACTTCCTCTTCCACTGAGGACAGACAAGACAGCCCAGTTAGTAGAACATATTCCATGAACAGGCAACAGCTTTGGGAGTAGTCCTCATTCCAGTTGTTTGGGACCCATGTGAAGGTCAAGCTGCACATCTCCTACATATGAGCAGGGAGGGTTAGTTCCAGTCCCTGTATGTTCTTTGGTTGGTGGTTTAGACTCTGAAAGCCCAAGGGGTCCAGGTTAGTTGACTCTGTTGGTCTTCTTGTGGAGTTCCGATCCCTTTCGGGGCCTGCCATCCTTCCTCCCATTCTTTCATAAGAATCCCCCAGCTCCATCTACTGTTTGGCTGTGAGTGTCTGTATCTTCCTAAATCAGCTGCTTGGTAGATCCTCTCAGAGGACAACATACTCCTGTCCGCATGCATGACAGAGTATCATTAATAGTGTTAGAAACTGGTGCTTGCCCATGGGATTGATTTCAAGTTGGGCCATTATTTGTTATTCATTTGAGACAGGGTTTCTTTGTGTAGTCCAGTCTGTCCTAGAACCACTCTGTGGACCAGGGTGGTCTCAAACTCAAAGATCTGTCTGTCTGCCTCTTATGTTCATGTGCCACCTCTACCCCACAGTTCTTCCTGTTTGTAATTAAGACTTCTGTTGTTGGAATGACATGGACACTAAGTTTATTTTAATTCCAGTTGTCATCTAGGAGGAGGACCTTGGTCTCTTCTCAAAAACAACACAGTCTATATGATGACTAATGTTCTCACTATACCCTATTTCTGAAGATTGACTTTTCTCCTAAATTTTCCTACTGATATCATAAATAAGTATTTTTCTTAATCATGACTATCTATTTATATGACCTAATAGATCAGCTAATGTGACTCCTGAGCATTTTTGCCTGGATAATCCCACTCTACAGTGGCGAAAATATGCCAGGTTTCAGACAGTATGATGGGTAGGGTTTACTTGTCAGATTGATGTTAGAATCACCTGGCACATTCGTCTTTGGGATGTTTGTGGGATTTATTTTTTTTTGTGTGTGTGTGATTTATCTTGATTGTATTAACTGAAAAGGAAAAACTTACTCATTGTGAGTGGCATCCTTTCCTAGGTAGGGTAGAAAAAGCAAGCATAGTCCTATTATGCATATATTCATTGCTCTCTTCTGACTTCGGTGACTTCAAACTTCTGACATGCTGGACTATACTTTGAATAATTCCCCAGTGTAGAGGAATGCTAGAGTGGTGAGGTAGGAGTGGGTTGGTGGGTGGGGGAGCACCCTCATAGAAGCAGGGTAAGGGGGGAGTGGGATAGGGGGCTTGCAGAGGAGAAACCAGGAAAGGTGATAACATTTGAAATGTAAATAAATAGAATAAAAATAAAATAAAAAAGAAATATGAGTAAAATAAACCACATTTACCACAAATTGCTTTTGAGAGAGTTGATTTTCAGAGTAATAGGAAAAGAAAGGAAGGGAGTAGCAAACATATACAAACTTATCAATGACTTTAATGTGATTTCAGGTTGAAATGGTGACATTTTAGAAGTATTGTATTAAGTAAAATTCATTTAAATGACCTATCTCATTTTATTTATTGTATATGGCTACTGGAAAATTTTAAGTACAAGTGTACATTATGCTATTTCTATTTGACATCATTTATCTACAAAGAGCAGTTTTGGAGTTCTGTGGATGAAAGACAAGTTTAGCAGAGAAGGAGAGAATGGAAAATATTTATTGAATACATAGTTACTAAAATTCTCCATTTGAATAAAACATACTAATACATTCTGCATTATTAGCTTTTAACTGTTGAGCTAATTCTCTAGCCTCTGACTAATTTTTAAGGTAATTTTATTTTTAATTTAATATGAGAAATATTTTTTACTGGCTATTTATTTTATTTATTGACATTTCAAATGTTATCCTCCTTCCCAGTTTCCCCTCTGAAAACCCTCTATTCCCTCCCCTCCCCTCATCTCTATAAGGGTGCTCTGCCACCTGCCCATCCACTCTTGCCTCAGCATCCTATCATTCTTCTACCCTGGGTCATCGAGCCTCCACAGAATCAAGGGGTTCCCTTTCCAGTGATGCCCTATAAGGCAATCCTCTGCTACATATCCAGCTGAAGCCATGGGCCCCCACCCCACTATGTACTCTTTGATTCGTGGTTTAGTCCATGGGAGCTTTGGGTGGTTTGGTTGGTTGACATTTTTGTTCTTCCTATGGGGTTATACACCCATTCAGCTCCTTCAGTTCTTGTTCTAACTTCTCCATTGGGGTCTCTGCTCAGTCTGATGGCTGGCTGCATGCATCTGCATCTGCATCTGTATTGGTCAGGCTTTGGAAGAGCCTCTCGGGGGACTGTTATACCAGGCTCCTGTCAGCAAGCACTTCTTGGCATTAGGTGTCTGTAGGTGGGATGGATCCCTAGGTGGGGAAATCTCTGGATGGCCTTTCCTTCAGTCTCTGCTACCTAAACTGGGGGCTGTGCCTATGCACTGGATATCTACAAGTTCTCAACAACTGAGAAGTTTCTCAATAGAGGAATGGATACAGAAAATGTGGTACATTTCACAATGGAGTACTACTCCACTATTAAGAATAATGACTTCATGAAATTCACTGGAAAATAGATAGAACTTGAAAATATTCTGAGTGAGGTAACCCAGTCACACAAAAAAAACTACACATGGTATGTAGTCACTGATAAGTGGATATTAGCCAAAAAGAAGTTTGGAAGACCCATGATACAATTCATAGACTATATGAAACACAAGAAGAAAGAAGATCACACCAAAATGTGCATACTACAGTCCTACTCAGAAGGGGGGAAAATAATCTTCAGAAGTAGAAGGAGAGAGGGATCTGGGAGGGAGAGAGGAGGGGATGGAAAAGGGAGGCAGATTAGATATGGGAGGAGATGGTGGAGAAGTTCAGAGGATCAGGAATTTGAAAGGATGAGAGTAGCAGTGGGGAAGGGGGAGCTGAGGGTAGCAACTAGAATGTCCCAGATGCCAGGGACCCAAGAGGTGCCTAGGACCCAACTAGGAGGGCATTAGCCGAAATACCCAACAAAGGGGAGATAGAGCCTGTAGAGAAATATATTCTTTAACTACTTTGGATTCCTTCTGTATTTTAATTAAGATTAGACACTTCTTCTTTTGTGTTACATGTTTGTGAATTATTATGATGTTTACATTAAGTAGAGTGTAACAATCGACATGAAACTCATTCTTGTGGCCACTTGCTCTCCCTGTTCACCGTGTCCTCAGTCAAGGGGAGTGACAAATCTGGCTCACTTCTCAACTTAGAAAACTGTTGCTTCCTCCTTGGAAAAACTAAGTATTGCTCGAAATGTCTTCACTTTCATGCTCATTTTGCCATAATTCAAGTATCAGCTAAGTCAGGCAAAGGAAAATGGCTCCCCTCTCATTGATCTCTAAGGACAAGTTAGATATGCGGGGAAAAATACCTCTTAACCTAGAGAGATTTAAAGTAATCTTATTAGTTCTCTTGTCAACACAACTCTACTGTACATCTGAAAAGTATTTCATGTAAATTAAAGAGAGGAAGGCCACCTTGTAACACCATTAAATGTGTTTTCTCAATTGAGTTTAATTCTGCTTTTTATAAGGTTGTAAACTGCACATGATCAATGATTGGTGAATTATGTTCCCAGCAGAGCTCCATAAAGCTCAGCAGAGTCTTTGGCTCAGCATCTATAGCAACTTGATTTTATCATCAGACTCTAAAACTCCCTCTAACCTAAACTTTCTAAATAAATATAGTCAGGCTGTTTATCTTGAGATATAAATAGCTATGAGTTTAAAATCATTTGGAGACATGCCCACATATTTATGCCTATAGATAAAAGAAGTTGATTCATTATTATCACCAGTACCATAAGCATTTCTTTCAAGGAAACTGTTAATTTTAAGTAAGGTTGTGCTCCTGGAGTTGTTAGAGTTAATGCTTGGGCCCTGGCAGCCCTTGCAAGCTCAACTTTGCTAGCTGTCCTTAGTAGGCCAATTAGAGAGACAGTGAATAGCGAAAAGAAGTAAAAGGAGATATGTTCAGTTAGACACACTGAGAAGAGAAATGAAAGGGTCCAGTGACCTGAGTCCTTTGCCAAGCATATCTTCTTGGTCCTGACATGAGGTATAAGTTTAAATAGTGGTATGCATGGTTGAAAAGTTTTGCTCAAGTTGCAGTCTCATTCATCATCATTGTTTCTGACTTACTCCTTCCTATAAGGTGTGTGACAAGTTGTCAGACTGTGAGAAATCTTTAGGAAAGAAGTTCCTTTTCTGACTGCCAGCAGGCTTGAGCTTTTTCCCTTCCTTCAACATGGATTTCCTAGGAATTTCTAATTAGTAGAGGACCATTGTTTCTACAGTTTGGTAGACAAAGGGGAGAACAGAAAAATCTCTATTTAGAATATCTTCTCTCTTGCCAGGTTGTTTATAGTGGCATATGATGTAATTCTAGCACATAGGTGGTAAAGATACCTAGAAACATGCTTTTGCTAGTCAAGAGAGTCTCAGCTGGTAAATGTCCCTAAGGATATGATATGGCCTTGTACTGTTGACCAAGATGTCGGTGCTGAACAAAGCTCTGCTTCTGCCTTTTTTCTGAAAGCTGAGGAATTTTCACAAAGGAACTGGACAGCTATTTCCTAGCCTTTACTTAAAGGTCCACTCAAAATTGACCCTCTTCTTGATTTTTAATGATCAATAACTTCGAGGCAGTCATGTCTAGTATTGGAGGTATACAAAGACAGTTCTTCCATGTATCAGGAAGAAGCAAAAAACATTGGGAGAACCATAAATTATTACAAGAAGCTTAAGAAATGGGAAGATGGAGAAGTGCCATCATAAGAGACTACAGAAAACTTTTTCCAGAATTATTGTTCTGGAAAAGGCTACTATGAGGGAGTAGGGGTAACTTGAGGGAGGAAAGTGTGGCTAATAGTGACAAAGAATGGCTAGATTGTGGATAATACCTATTGTAACTGTGTCCTAGAAGTCAGAATCTCAACAGTTTTTATAAACCCTGTGGGCCAGTAGGAGGCTCAACACAAGAAATCACTTTTTCAAGTATGAATAAACATCTGAAGTTAAGGACTATAAATGCTAGATTTATTGAATATTCATTAATATGAATTCCCTTATTTTGACTCTTTACAACTCTCTGTCATTAATATTGTTCACATCATCCTACATCCCAGTGAGAAAATTAAAGATTAGCCAAATGATTTGAGTTTTCTAAAAGCACAAGGGTAAAACACTGAGTCTCAGATTTGGGTGTGTCTGACTCCAGAGTATATGTCCTAAATAGTCCCTATGTACACAGCTTAATGTGAGCCATGCTCTGCTTCATTTGGCTTGGACACTAGCCATTCTATCTATCATCTCTTATATCAAAAAACAACTTAAAATTGAAGCTGATTCCAAGTTGACAGGTTGCTTTCTAAATATCCCAGTAGTACAGGGTAACGTTAAGGTATATGACCATAAGGTGAGATTTAATAAATCTTTTAGGACAATATAATCAATTAGGGAACATGCAAAGGCTTTCTATGTGAAAGACAATAGTTTATGATCTAAAATTCTAGAGGGAGACTTGCAGACGCTTTGTTAACTTGAATAGCGATGACTGACTGGAATCACTGGACACTGGATCACTGGACAGGAGGTTTCATTCAATGTTTTCAGGTTTGTCTACATTTAAAATAAGCTTCTTTAGAAGTAACAACTCCTCATTCCGATAGTGGTTAGTATCCCTGCCTGTCCCTTGGGACTATTCCCTGATGGAGAGGTTGTACAATTTCTTGGAACTCCAGGGGAGCAATTGCATGGTGCTTTTACAAAAGCAGAGACCCTCGTGCTGTAGGCTATAATATTTTGGGACACAAAAAAGTATCATTTAGTAAGGTACCCGGTCATCTCTGTGTCTATAAAGCTGAAGCATGCCTGGAATATGTAGCCAATTCCACATCCATATTGGCTACATGAGAGACCCTGTATCAAGTTACAAACAAACAAACAAACAAACAAACAACAAAGGAATGCTAAAGAAAGTGTAGATAGGAACAATGAATGTGAGTGGTCTAGGAATACTTGTTATTTTTCTTTTTAATTAAATAATTAACTTTACATCTTGATCACGATTTCCCTTCACTCCTCTCCTCCGAAGTCTTCCCCATCCCTTCCCCTGTCCCACCTGTTCCTTTCTCCTCAGAAAAAGGAGGCCTCCCTTGGATATCAACCAGCCTTGGGATATCAAACTGGAGAAGGACTGGGCCCATCTTCCATTGAGGATAGACAAGTTAAGAGAAAGGGATCTAAAGGCAGGCAATATAGTTATAGTCAGAAACAGTCCCTGCCCCACTTGAAGAGTACCACATGAAGATGAAGCTGCACAACTGTTACATATGTACAGAAGGCCTGGGTCTCTCCCATGCATGCACTTGACCTGGCAGGTCAGTTTCTGTGGGTAACCATAGTCCCAGGTTAATTGATTAGGTTTTCTTGTGGAGTTCTTGGCCTCTCTATCTCCTTCAATCTTTCTATTCTCTAATCTACAGGATTCCCTAAGCTCCACCTAATGTTTGGCTGTGGGTCTCTGCATCAATTTCCATCAGCAGTTGTGTGAAGCCTCTCTGATGACAGTTATGCTAGTTTCCTATCTGCGAGTATACCAGAATAGCTTTAGCTGTGTCAGGAGTGGGCTCTCTTGCACAGCATGAATCTCAACCTGGAACAATTACTGTCTGGTCATTCTCTCAACTTCTGCTCCATTTTACCCCTGCACATCTTGTAGGCAAGACAAATTGCAGGTTGAAGGTGCTGAGGTTGGGTTGGTGTTCTAATCCCTCCATTGGAAGTCTTTTTTGGTTAGAAGAAATGGCCATTTGACATTCCATATCCTCCATTGTTAGGAGTCTTAGCTAGGGTCACCCTTATAGATTCCTAGGAGTTTCCATTGTTCTAGGTTTCCAGTTCATTCCAGAGATTCCTCCCCCGACTTTGATTCCAGTTCTTTCTCCAAGTACTCTCTCCTTCTGTCCTCCCCCATTCGATCCCTTTTATTACTCCTCCCCATCCTCCACATATCAGTCCTCTACCTCCCTCCATCCATCTCCATGTCTGTCCTGTTAGCTCTTCTCAGTGAGAGGTAATTATCTTCACTTAGGCCCATCTTGCTACTTAGCTTCTTTGAGTTTGTGGATTGTAGAGTGGTACTTTACAGCTAATATACATTGATAAGTAAGTACATAACATATTTGTCTTTTAAAGTCTAGATTACCTCCCTCAGAGTGATCTTTTCTAGTTCTATTCATTTGCTTGAAGATTTCGTGATGTCATTGTTTTTAATAGGTGAGTAATATTCTATTGTGTAAATGTACCACATTTTCTTTATTCATTATTTGGTTGAGGAACAATTAGGTTGGTCTTTCAAATCACTGCTTTCTTTCATTTTTTTCTTCCCTTCCTCTTTTCTTTTGTTTATTTGTCATGAAAATGAAGGCTTGTAAATATAGAATTGGTTTATTGAGGAGATAAAACAGTTCTAAACCGAAGACATTACTGAGCTCAAATTATGCTATATATATATGTACATATATATATACACACATATATATGTACATATATATGTGTGTGTGTGTGTACACACACATACATACATACAGAGAGAGAGAGAGTAAAAATTTAATAGTTCCCATTATTATTACTACACAGGAATTTTGTTTTAATAAAAGCTAATTTTCACATTTCAAAAGTTACAGGAAAGCTGACATTTGGGCTATCAAATCATCATAGATAATAACTGACCTGTGGCATGCTTCTAGTCAAAAGGATGGAAATAAATAGGAAATAATTACCTCAGCTACTCTTACAATAAAGATAGATTCACAGCTTTATATCACTTTGACAAACAATTCAATAGGTGATAACATTAAAAACAGTACATGCCTTTCAACATTATTTTCATTTCTAAGCAAAAGGAATGTTTGACATGATCATGTGTGCTTTTTGTATAGCTGATGCAAGTAGGTACAGATATAGTAGGGAGGAGTATGATGGATGACGGGAAAGAGAGAGTATGAGGTGGAAGGAGAGAAAGGAGGGAAGAGAGAGAGCAAGGTGAAGATGCCCAGAAAGGAAAGGCTTCCAGAGCCCAAACTTCTTTAGTATTTAAAAAGTACAGTCCCAATGAATATGCATTCTTTCTCTACTGTCAATCTCCCATCTTTATTTTCAGATCCCAGAAGCCATGTCTACCTCCTGGTCCATGCTGCTTCATTGATGGTTACAGTGCTCTCCCCAAGGTGAACATTTCTACCATTTCCCTAATTGCTGCCTGAATTTTCACATTGTCCCATCAATCATCCTCTTGCAGACTTTATGAGGTTTTACACAACTTGAATTTTAACACTCAGAATGAGGTTTCTTCCTGGAAAGTGTAACTGTGCATCTGCACAACTTTAGTCAGCTATTAGACAAAATAAATGGCCAGGAGGAAGGCCACGGTGGCATAATAACACACACTGCAGCATGCTTTCGCTTCAGAGTGCTGTGATGAACTGCTCATTGGCTGAGGATATTTGTAGAACAGTGCACTAAAGCTCCTTGAAGAAAATTTATAGTGCAATCAGCCACACTAGCTCTGGATCTCACTGGATGAGAGTATATGCTGATCCTTAAAACTTAGAGAAAATGTATAATATACACAAATCCAAATTTTTTAGGAAACTGGAGGGCCATACAGTGAATTACATACAGCATGGCAAGGCAGCAAATGGAACGTGTATGCTTTGAAAAACAAATAACCTGGCTTTAAGTTTTCAAAGCATGGATTAATATCATGGATCTCTCTCATGTTTCTAAGTTGTCAAATGTGTTAGTGACAGCACTTAGATCCCAGCTCTTTGTTCTGGACCCGTAGATAATCATCCTCCTGGGTGAAGACTGAAGCATGTGATTTTAGGATCTGTGATGACACTGTCTCAGATGTGCTTCTTAGGAGATCATAGACATCATGGTACATTTTAATTAAACATTTCCACTGATACTTTCCCTTATTCATAAAGCTAACTTTATAAATACGTATCTAGGGCATTTTCTTTTGCTTCTGTTTGGCTTCAACCTGTCCAATATGGAACAGGACAAATTTCTATCTAATAATGGACATTACTCAGAAAAAATAATATTTAGAATTTGAAATAACTGCTGGTATTGATTATAATTTTAATTTCCAGAAAATACCTAATTGTTTTACGAGATGGTCATATGCAATTTTTCTAAATCTTATAAGCTACATGCTATCTACCTTGTAAATACACGGCAGCTGATTCACCAAGAAACTAAGTGTACAGCAACTGGAATATCTTTAAACAAGTTTATCATTCAAAACTAGTCTCTTAACTATAACATGCTGCTGATAAATATCCAGTTCTTAGCTTTTTCTCACAAGATTCCACAAAGGTGCCAAAAAGAAAGCTGTTTAATCTTGACAAGAGGGAATAACTTGAAGAAGAAAATGTGTTTTCTTTTAAAATAAGATCCTACTATCCAATTCCCCATAGCATGAAGGACTGATGATCTGCACTAAGTTATTACACACCCTAGCAGCTCTAATATGCCTGCTTCAGCCTTAGTAGAAACACATGAGTTGATCAATTCCATTTGTAATTACATCTGGGAAAAGGGATTATAGAGACAAATATACTCAGCTATTTGGTTCCCATGAGTACAACATGAAATTAATCATGGACCCAATCTTCCTCTTGCTCCAGTGGTATTGATTAAGAAGAAGTCTTTGCCAAGTCCAGCATGTAAGAATCTTAACACTAAGTATTTAGAAGCACAAAATCAAAATGTTTTCCTCAGAAACCAATTTGATCTCTCCATGTGTAGGTTACCAATAGTATTTTAAGCTCTTGGTCATAGGGATTCATTATGGCATTTCCTGATGGATGCCACTTACCCATTTCTAAGTTTTTACTAAAATTGCACTGCTGTGGATTCTCTGCAGCAGTTCAGCAGTCCACTAATACTAAAATTCATAATTGCTATGTCTCAAGCTTCTTAAAATATTGATTGGTTCTCATGCTCTAGTGAAGGCTTCCAGAGAGTGCTGTTTTGACAGATAAGAGCTGGGCGTGCCAACTAACACCTGGGTGAAGTCCACTGCCCATTTCATATTCAATATAATAGAGTATTTTTTAAATGTAGCTCAAAGACTAAAATAAATAATATACATCATTTCAGCTAATTTCATATGAGTTTTATTTTATGGATTTTCATAAAGTATTTAGAAGTTCACTTCCCTTTTGACTCTATTTCTTAGATTTATTGGGAGGTCTGAACTTGGAAGCCAGAAAAAAAGAGTCACAGCAGGCAGGGAGGTTGAAGAGGTTATGAGGGTCGGTAGACAGATAAGACACAGTTTCTTCACTAGTACAGAAAGTACTAGGAAGGCAAGCACTGGCAGGCACCTAGGCACATAAGAGAATACGTGGGCTACTCACAGGAGGACACAGGCACCACCCACTGAACAGTACGCAAACTATACTAGCTACTCAAGGGGTTCAGGCTGGCTGACAACGGCAAACTAAAGGAAGAGTGAAGGCAAGGCCTCTGATGTCATTTGTATTTATACAAAACCCACACAAAAGTGAACTTTTGTTAGGATCGGTTATATAACAGATACCTTCATTGCTTACTTTTGAGTTCTCTGGATTTCTGGTGTCAGCTGAGATGTCTTCTGTCAGCCATATTTTAGCTAACATATAAGGTATCCATATCAGCACCTTGTTGTACAAACATAAACTGTCTCTTTTGCTGCTCTGTATTTGTAGTTTGTTTCAGAGTAGGTGAAATACTGTCACTTGTCCAGTGTGCATAAAAGCCCTATGGAAAATAGTGGTCTTGGCACATATATGATGGAAAAGTACTGAAGACTTTCAGAGTCCTTTTCATAGATAGATAAGAACTGGATTTCCTCAGATTTCAGATAGGGGAGTGGAGTGTAACAGTGAGGTAGAATTCTTGCTTAGTGTTGTTTGAGGGCCTGAATTTAATCTCCAGTGCCAAAATTGGAAAAAAGAAATGAGTGAAAGTTAAGGGTTTTCACAAGTTTATAAATAAAATTCAACAAATTTATTTAATTATAGATTTATTCTCAGAAGATGTCACAGACTCCTAATTGGTGCTCAGTTTGGGAAGTAATTCTCTCGAATATAGCATAGTGTCTTTAAGGCTTACCATCTGCCCTAGCTAGCTTTAATTGCCTATGTGATACAGCTAAGACTCATCCTCAGTTGAGGAACTGCTCAGGTCAGATTCACCTACAGGCATGCCTATAGAGGTTATCTTGATTTTTAATTAATGTAGGAGGGCTTGGTCCACTATGGGTGGTTCCATTCCTAGCCAGGTGGCCTTTAATTATATGGCAGCGTTTAAGTTCTTTAATTATAAGAACTAAACATAACGCTGTGAGAACAGTCAGAGAGTGAGCCAGCATACAGCATTTGTACATGGCTTTTTCATCAAGTTTTGCTCTGAGTTCCCTCAGTGATATACTGAAATCTGTAAGCTGAAATACATCCTTTCATTCCACAAATTTCTTCTGGTCTGATTGTTTCACCACAGCAACAGCAAAGCAATTAAAATGCTGTTTCTATCTCAGACATATTAATTGTATAAGCAAATAAAAAGATGTGAAACAAAAATTAGTTTAAATATTAATTATTATGTAAGAAATAGATTAACAGATTACATATGCCTTCATATTATCTGACAGTGTTCATAGCTGGTCAAATGTACCACCAAGGAATACAACCAGCTATCCAATATTGATAGCACTCTTTGCTAGGTGAATTACATTTTTGCATGCTATTCATGGTTTTAGACTAAAAGGTAATACATATTTGTTTAGAAAAAATTAAAGTAACAATAAAAATAAACAAGAGAAAACAAACATATTTACAATGTAACCACATATTTTGTTTTTATGAAGTGTGCTTTTACTTTTATGTGAAGTTGCTGGACTCTACAGTTCAGATCATTCCTGTAAAAGATTATTCTTCTATATAGCATCAAAAGGTGGTCAAATATTTAGGAGATGTAACCTATCAGAAGGTCTGTAGGTGACTAGGGATGTACTCTTGAACAACACAAGTAGACTCCAGCCCTTTGCTTTGGTCCTTTTCATTTGTCCATGAGGTTAGCAGGCTTATGCACACATATGTGGCCATGATCTACTACCTAACCACAGGCTCCATAGCAGGTACTGAAACCTTCAAAGCTCCAAAGCAAGATGACTGTTTCTCTTTATATGTTAATTATCTCTAGTATGTGTTATAATTGCAGGGAGTTAACTAACGTCATTTAAATAAAGAACATGAAAAAATATGGCATTCATTTCCCAGGCTAAACATAGACATTTATGCTCTTCAGGGACAGTCACCCGAAATGCCTGGATGGCTAATGGATCAGTCAGCAGAGCAAGGTCGAGAATATGAGGGAGTTTGTAATTTGCCTTATATTGATGCTTTAATGATACTATGGTTCTTTTATTTTCTAAACACCACTGCAAAAGACATAGGTTGGATTTTATAAAAAGACCTCTCAACTGTCACAAAAATTTTTGTAGGCTGTGTTCTTATATAATGAATCAAAATTTAAAACCTAATCAGTTTTTCCAACCAATTTTTAACCCACTTTAAAATAATTTAAGACAAGTATTCTTTAACCATCTTATAGTCAATCGAGTTTTGTAAATGTTTTTCTAAATAGCTTTATGACTTTTCCTAATGTCACAGCCTAAATGAAAGCATTGCGCTGTTCTATGATGTTGCTCATTTGAAGCTGTTTTTCTTCTCTTAACCATGTCCTGTGAACAGCAGTTAATGTTTTCTCTTCTTATATTTCATTATATTTTATCTTGATTGTATTGAGATGCCATAAAGGATGTTTTGTTGACTACTACCACTAGAAAAAAAAAAGCTATGATTTTATTTATTTTTTTGTATGTTTTTTTTTAAATTAGGTATTTTCTTTATTTACATGTACATTTTCCCTTTCCCATCTTCCCCTCCAAAACAAACAAACAAGCAAACAAACAAACAAAAGCAAGAACAAACCCCTTTTGCCTCCCCCTTCCCCATGCCTGCCACCCTACCCTCTCCCACTTATTGGCCCTGGCATTCCTCTACATTGGGGCACAAAACCTTCACAAGGCCAAGGTCCTTTACTCCTATTGATGATCGAATTTTCAGTCCTCTACTTTATACCTGCTTCCAGTACATTCAATCCCACCCTGTATAGTCCTTGATTGGTGGTTGGG